>NW_006499969.1:1093399-1104390 GCF_000471905.2 Amborella trichopoda | reverse complement strand
AATTTGACGATATTAGGGCATCAAAAGGACAACTTCTTGTGAAATTTTTGAGGTGGGCTTTAATTTGATTGTTATAGAAACTTTTTTCATATATATATATATATATATATATATATATATATATATATATATATATATGGGGTTTGATATGGATGAAGCCCCATCAAAATAAGTAAAGCCTCATCTAATAACTTGTTGAAAATTGTAATTCAAGCATTGGAAAACCTTTACATCGATTATCTCAACTAGAATATTATGGCTGTTAAAAAGTTGGAATTTCAAACTTTAAAAATAGTTTTTATTGTAATAAATTATCTAGACCATTCATTTCGCTGTAAAAATAAGTATTCAAAGATCCAAAAGATCTGTATGACTTTCTGAGTTTTGAAATTTATGGTTGTTGTTGGAAATTGATGTTAGAGCCATCATGAAAATTTTCATGGTCGAAAGTGCTTTCTAGACGATGATTTAAGGTGAGGCTTTATTTGGTTTTGTAGGGTCTTGGCCTTATTTGTTTATATATATAAGTCGCCTCTTAAAAACGAGTCCATACAGGAATGAGTCGCCTCTTATAATTCTATTTCTCAGATGGATTTTTGGACTTAATTTTTAATAACATGTAATCTCTAACATTATAATCATGAATATGAAACAATTCATATTTTTTCAAGTATACCTCTACTGAATGTACATCTGAATGGTTCTTTTAGAAATACCACTAGAATTAGACTGGCCATCAAATTAACAGTGAGGTTGACTGGTCCAACCTGGTTGTAACAAGCAGCTTGATGTTCCAGAAAAACCAAACAAACTAAATATAAAAAATAATAAATGCTTATTTTAGAAGATTAGAGAAATTGAAGAAAATTCCTGAAAAATAATAAAATGGTAAGCTTGAGAATTTCTTTGTGAAATGATTTACATAATATTCTTAGGGTTTCATATTTTCCATACCATGAAGTGGTGCGTATCTTTATAAAGTATAATGAAATTTACCTTCTGTTTAAGAAGGCAAAAAATACCCAACTTAGTGTTACTTTCATGAATATGAAAATCAGCTACAGTTTCATGTGTGTGAAAGATTTTAATTGAACTTAATGGAGTTGGTATTGATTTTAGAAACCAATTCACCTGACGCTAATGAAATTCGTATTAATTTTTTTTATATAGAAATATAACTTATATTTTCACCAGGCAGTAGCCCTTCATATCCAATCCAACTTAGCTACTTTTTTGAGTCTCAATATCTCGTCTTACTAGGACACCTACTACGCCCACTCCTTCCACCGTTTCTATAGGGACTGTCACATCTATGGCATCGTTGGCTTCATCTTCCGTAATGCGGCCGTAGTACTCCAGAACTGTCAAAATTTTCCACGCAGGCCGATGCCCAAACAGCAAAACATGATAACTGTTCATGGCAGGTTTGAACCTACACAGGAAACTGGATTTATCTTTCAGAATTGTGCCATTCAAACCTCTCTTGACCTAGAGCTTGTGGAGGGAAATTTGTCAACTTATTTGGGAAGGCCATGACGACAACATTCTAGGGTCGTGATAATGCAATCATATTTAAGGGATGCCGTGAGCAAGAAGGGTGGCATCCATTGGGAAGGAGCCAATGCAAGATACAATGAAGTGTGTGGAGTTCAAGAATTGGAAGGCCAGGGCGGATACAAAGGGAAGGCTGAGGTGGGGGGTATTGAAGGTGGATGGGGAGGTGAAGAGAGAGGAGGTGCGAAGGTTCACAGTAGCTGAATTCATAGAGAGGCAGTTGTGGCTCAAGGCCGTCGGGGTGCCCTTTAAGGTAAGGCTGTGAGCAGGGTTAAAAAATTGGTAATTCAGATCGAAATCGACAATCAAGGTAACCGATCCACTTTTTAAATCCTTACCTATAAGAAGCAAACAGAGAAAACACTTTGTGATGCCCTCTTTTCACATTGTAGTTAGGTGTAGTGTTTGATTATTTTGGTTCTCCACTTATGAGAATGTCGGTGTTAATGTTGCTGGTGGGCATGTAACTATGGAGTAGTGATTTTGGGAGTAAATGAAAGCAGTTTACATTTCAGCCGTTTTTAGGATTTCTCAGACAATATTTGACTGAAATTACTGATTGCATTCGATAAAAGAACCGATTTGGGATCTCGATTTTTTGGTTTCTTGTGATATCGGTTTTTCTAAAAAAACTCATTTCGATTAATAAAATTATGTTTTATGAAGAATATGTGAAATGTTTTTCTTTTTTTCTTAATAAAATTATGTTTTTTGATAAAATTATATTTTTTTTATGTTATTCCAGTGGCATGGACGTTTCCTTGCCCTAATCATTTCAAGCTAAACAATGATGGGGCTTCATTACATAACTCAGACCAAGCAGGGGGGTGGTGTTATTAGGAATTCTGATGGTATTTCTATTGCAGCATTTGTCAAATCCTTTGGAATCGCTTCTAATAATTATGTGGAATTCTTCGCTCTTGCAAAAGGTTTGATCCTAGTTGGTAAGCTTTAGTGCTACCCTATTCAGATTGAAAGTGACTCAACATTGCTCATTAATGTTATGTATGAATGCCCCCGACTAACATGGGGGTAAGTTGCAGTAAATTGTCGACAAGGTCTTTCTAATTGTTGGTGGTCCGCACCCATATTTTTTCATGAGGCTAATATGGTTGCAGATATTCTTGCAAAGAAGGCTACATGTCGTCTAAAAGCTACTGTTTGGCATTCTCGACCACCAAATTTTATTTGCCATGCTTTAACAAATGAGTTGGCATAGGTAACCCTTTCTACGGTTATAAAGTAATGAGCTGTAAATTTGTTTTTCTTTATTTATCAATGAAAAATGGGTGCGGGACTTCTCCCCAACTAACTTACGCAAAAATAAAAAATAAAAATAAGAAAAAGGGATAAAATTATTTTTTAAAAAATATTTCATGTTTAAAAAATATTCTACCATCCAAATTTCTTGCCATAAATTTTTAACTACTTCAAAAAAATTATACCATTTTTTTCCTTTTTTTTTAAAAAAAAAAATTATTTAAGAAAACCAATTTGCATCCTTTTCAGAAAAATTTCGTTTTTGTGATTTACAAAATATATGATTTCTTATTATAATATTTCAAAGAGTTTTTTTTTTATTGCTAATTTACTCCTTTTTTTTAAAATATTTTTTCATTCAAATTTATTGTTATTTTCTAATTATTTCAAAAAAAATTATACCATTTTTATTTTTTTTTATAGAAACCCAATTTCCAAACTTTACATAACAATTTC
Organism: Amborella trichopoda; assembly: GCF_000471905.2. The sequence goes on along the minus strand of NW_006499969.1, from coordinate 1,101,120 downwards.
ATTTCGTGAATAATATTGAAATGAATTTTTTTTTTTTTTTTGCTATTTTACTGCTTCTTAATATTTAATCATCCAAATTCTTGTCATAAATTTTTAAATATTTCAAAAAACATCTTAACAATTTTTTTACAGAAACCTAATTTCCAAACTTTCCATAACAATTGCTTGTTGTGAATAATCTTTGAAACAAATTTTTTTTTTTTTGCTATTTTAATGCATTTAAAATATTTTATCATCCAAATTTCTTGTCATTAATTTTTAAATACTTCAAAAAAAAATTGCACCAAATTTCTTTTTTTTTACAGAAAATGAATTTCCAAACTTCTCATAACAATTTCATTTTGTGATTTACAAAACATGAAAATCATGAGTGTATAGTTTCTTCCTTCTTTTTTTTCGTTCTTCAGCTGTAATAAAATTAGATATATTTAGGAATAAGAATTATTGATTATGATTGATCAAATCTTAATTTAATGAGAAGAATAATAGAAATAGAGATGCAGTAGGATGTTCGTTAGGGTTCCGTGAAGTCCAAACTTAAAAGTAGATCGTTTGTTTCGGTGCTAAGATTTTCTTGGTATCTTTTCGATTTCTTCTTACTACTTCTAAAATCTTTATTACAAGATTTTGGTATATATCCTATCCTATAAATTCTATCTTTTGGGAAAAATAATCCCTAGGATAAATCGTCAAAAAAACCCCTAGACAGCTCTCTCTCTTGACACTCTCTCTTAATACTCTTCCTCATTCGAAATATAAGGAAAAGTAGGATCAAGAAGCCATGCAAATACGCGTATATAATGACCCTACACATCAATCCACCCCATTGCTCAAAACATAGAGAGAAGAGGAGAGAGAGATTGGAAATCCATTACTCCAAAGGATTTTTTAAGGTGTGTTTTGTTTGTTAAAGACTTAAAAATAATATCATTTTGTTTTCTTTGTATGTTTCTTTCGTGCTTGTATGTCTCCTTCTCTATGTGCTTTTTTTTTTTGGCTCTGTCACCATTAACGCTGCAGAAGTTCTTTGTATTGTCTCTCTCCACTCCTGCAATGCCCCCACCACCCCCTCTCTCCTTCTTCTTCTTGAATTTATTTATGTGTGTGTCATATTTTTTGATTTATTTCTCAATTTCTTTTTTGTTCACTATCAACCAAACCTTGTTATTCCGCTCCTTCTTTTTGTGTCTTGTTATTGGAAGAAAGAGATCATTTTTCATGGTGTTTCCATCTAAGGTTTTATTTTATTTTATGGAGTTAGTTGAGCATTCTCATAATGGATATCTTAATTTCTATTTCTTTTTTTAAAAAATAAGTGGAAAGAAAATCTCTCTCTTTTTGCTTTTATCTCTTCTTTTTGCTTTCATTTATGCTCTTGAGAGAGAGAGAAAGGCTTCTAAGGAGAGGTAATCCTATCCGATCCCCATAAAACTTTTCGTTTCTCAACCTAAAAAATAATAAAAAAGTAGGATAATAAGAGAGTATCAAAAAACTGGTCATTGTGTTTTGCCTGTAGAACCAAATTCACAATTGAGTCCTACATGAGCACCCAATAAACACTAATCTCCCATTAACCTGAGATATAGGATTCCCTAGTGGAGCTCTTTCTCTTCAGATTCCCTCTCATTTCAACACACGTAGCATCAAGAAACCCTAAAAATATGAATATTGAATTACAAAGACAGTAGGATCAAGAAACCAAGACACGTAGCATCAAAAGCCTACAAATACGGATATTGAAATATAACGATAGTAGGATCAAGAAACCATAGAAATAGGGATAAAGAAAGATAGGGGGGATTATCGATTGAGTTTAGAACTTTTTTTTTGACAAATGTTCATGATTAAGTGAAAGAAATTAATGAACAAATCAACAGAAGGTAATGATGCACCTCCTTTAGCCAAAGAATTGGCAATGGAGTTTGCCAATAGACATGATTGAACAAAATAGAAGGTCCAGCTAGATCTATTATTTGCAACCACAAAGATCGCAATTCCCATGGAGCCTTATGTTCCAATTTGCACCATTTTATCACATTCAGAGAGTCCCCTTCAATCCAAACATTACCAGTAATGCTCCTCTCAAACAAAATTTTCAACCCACATAACAAAGCACTCAATTCAACAAAATTTGTTGTTTTTTCCCCAATCGGGCCGGCAAAGGAGAGAATAACACAACCCGTGGAGTCACGTACAACACCACCAATGCCAGCCCTACCTGGATTTCCAAAGGAACTTCCATCGAAATTTAGCTTAACACTCCCAAAGTCAGGTGCCAACCAAAAGCTCTTCGGTCTGGGATGAGAAATATCCTGAAAAAACAGATTGTGAAGATTAGACAAAACATCCACAATTGGAATACCCAAACCCTCCTTAGTCACTGATAACCATATCTCAATGGATAGCTTAATTTTGGCTATGAGCTTTTCCAATGACAATGAACTCCCATCAAAGGTTCTTCTATTCCTCTCCTTCCATAATTCCTAAAGGATAACCCCTCTAGAAATCTTCCATAGGACCTTCCCACCTATCGCCAAATGGCTTAAAGACATCTGGGAGGTAATACCTTCCATTGATGGGGCACGAAAGGCCAGGACCAGACACGGGATGTAAAGGAACAATGGATCATGAGATGTGCCATTGTTTCCCCACCTTTATTTCACAAAAGACAAACATTTGGCAAAATTTTTCCCCTTTTAAGCAAGTTATCAACCGTTAAAATCCTATTCAGAGAAGCAAGCCAAATGAAACACTGTACCTTATGTGTATAGGCCATTTCCAAACAGCAACAACATTGGAGTTAGACCATCTAATCCTATCTTGGAATAATAGATTATAACAAGATTTCACTAAAAAAACTACATCACTTTAAATCTCCCATGTAATCTCATCCTCAGCATCAGCAACAATATAGGTGTTATCCAGCATTACCATAAGAGAGCACCATTGAGATAATAGGTGGTTACTTAGTCTGCCATAAGATAGAGAAATATTCCAAGAACTTTACAGACCTCTTCTTTCTAAAGCTTCATGAATGGTCACTGTCGGCTGAGTTACCAATCCAAAAAGATCAGGAAATGCCACTTTCAACGGATAATCCCCTATCCATTTATGATACCACAGAGACACTTGCGTACCACAACCAACACTCCATCCAGAATAACCTGAAACAATAGGCCTGCATCTAAAGATGAACTTCCACACCTGTGAAACCTCTCTTCCGTGCCCATTATTCAACCACACCTGCAATCTATAAACTCCATATTTAGCCATAAGAACGTTATACTACAAATGGTTCTTGAGTTTAAGGCTTCTGCACCACCATTTACAAAAAAATGCTTGGTTAAACGCCCTAATTCTCCTTAATCTCAACTCACCATACTTTTTAGGTATACATACTCTATCTCATCTAAGCAAATGGAACTTCCTCCCATTGGAATAAGAGCCCTAGAGAAAGTCTCGCATCATTTTTTCCAATTTTTTTGCAACAAAGGCAGGCATATTTATCAAAGACATCTAGTAAACAAGGAGATTTGATAAACATGATTTCAAAAGAGTAACCCTACCACCCAAAGACAGATACTTGTACTTCCATAAATCCAACTTTTTTTTAACTCTTCCAAGCACTATATCCCAGACAGCAATCATAAGTCTTGAATCAGAGATAGCAAGACCCAAACAAGTCACTGGGAAGGAACCAACCTTGCAACCCACAACAGATACATCTAAATACAAACTCCCTTGGCTGAATTACTTACTCTAGATACATCTACATACAAACTCCCATGATTTACAAACATACTTTAAAAAGTTAGGTAAAATATGGAATGCTTCAGTTATACTCGAAAATTACAAAGGTCGCTCAACCCTCCTTTTTTTATTTTTTCAAAAATTGCCCCTCGGTCCAACTGATTTTTTTTTAATTTTTTTTTTTTAGTTTTTCTCTTAGTAGGCTAGTGCCTTGAAGTTTGGGGAACTATCCTAGTAACGAAAAACTACAAAAAAAAAAATTAAATATCGAGTTGATTGAAGGGTAATTTTCGAAAAAAATAAGAAAACAAGGGTTGATCGCCTTCTTTGTAATTTTTGCATATAAGTAGAGCATTTCATATTTTACGTAAAATTTCAAGGTCCATGCATAAATAAATTAAGATAAATATAAAACTTCCTGCTCAAAAAGATTAGGAATCCCAACTTGTCTATATGTACTCACGTTAGGAAGGACGAGACCTATATACGTTCATATTAGGATTCCTATATACCCTTGATCATCTCTTACAAGATGATGACTCTTACATACCCTTGATTATTTCTTTCTCTCTACAAATTATTATCAAAACGACCAAATCTCCTATCTTAATACAAGAAACGAAAAACCATCAAAATCCCCTCTCTAACTCTCTAATATCCCCTACGTACTTTGGGTATAATTCTTAAGATAAAATAAGATAACACTAATCATATCCCATGAAGTAATAATTGTAAAAAAAGAAAATAAAAGGTTTAGAAAAAAAATAAGTGGCTCTGATTGAAAAAAAGAAAAGAAAAGGATAAGGTTAAACAAAAAGAGAAGATAATTTCATTTCCAATTTTAACCGAAAATCCACTTTGTAAAACTCCCATTCCATTTCACCTGTATACACACTAATTATCCTATAAATTCAAGATAAAAAAACGAATCACAAATTTTTATTTTTATTTTTTATTCTTTATTTTTTTAACAAATAGAACGAATCACGATTTTATCCCCATAATACATTGTAATTAATGCGGAACGATTTGGACAGAGGTTTGAAGCCACCTTGCAAACCTTTACGAAACCCTGTTGTCCGATCTGAATCTTCTAAAATCCACCACCGTCGATGAACAACACAAAAAGAGATCAAAATTGCAGAGAAAAAATCAAAATTGTCAATATTCTTGATACTGATGGGGTATCACGTTATTGGACCCACCCATAGGAACGTATAAATTCTTGGAGTTCTTTCTCCCCATTTGAATCGGATTCTTTCTCTTAGTCTCTACCTTCTCTCTATATCGCTAAACTCTCTCTTTCTCTCTGAATAGTATATTTTTCTTTAAGTCGAGAGATGAACTATTTATTACTTTACCCATATATTTTGATTTAAGTTTGAAATACTCATCAAAAGAAACATGATCATGAATTAGATTTGTTGCAAATGTGTAAAACGCTAAATTGTATATCTCTTATGTGTAATTTACTAATTTTTTCTCTTTTTATTACATTAATTTTTTAAAACATTATATAAACCACAAGGATTGTTTGACCATTTTGATTTTTCCTATACTTTCAAACATTTTCCACAAACAATAAAAGACAAAGAGATGAGGGGCCGGCATTGCAGTCCGGGCAAATAGTAGAAAAGATGGGCACGCGCTTGCTGGAAGAACGAGCAACCACGGTCTAAAACCTTAAGGAAAATGAGGTTGCGGCCTGCTTCGAAGTCTCAATGTCAAAGGCGCCCCTCTCTCTCTTGATGCTTGCATTCAAGGCGTCTCTTGATGCTTGCATTCAAGGGGTGGTATGTTGATGGTGAGGTGTAAGAATAAGGAGGACGAGGGGGGGAGAGAGTGGTGGCGGGGTTTGAGTTGGGGTGGTATGCTGATGGTGAGGCGTAATAATGAGGTGGAGGAGGAGAGAGAATGGTGGTAGGGTTTGAGTTGGGGTGGTATGTTGATGGTGAGGCGTATTCATAGCCGCCATCGATGCTATCGGCTGCACTGTCGTCTTTGGTGCGGCCAAGCATCAAAGCGGCACCGTCGCCCTATTGGTGCAAGTAAGATTTGAGGGCCAAGGGTACCGGATCCTGGCACTTTCATTGATAATTCTTAAGTTTCTTGCTCTATATTCATGTCTAACTCTCCCTTTCTTTGCTTACGTCGTAGTGAGAGAACTAAGAGCCAATGCAATCCACTCATGGAAGTCCGACATGACCCCCTAAAGTTAAAAAGAAGTAGGGAACCTGTCTTAAAAAGAAGAAAGGATACATAACATGGTAGTAAACATTTTGATAGCTCGATAAAATCGTTACTTCCCTCCAGTATTGATATGAAACAGTTTGAGTCTGATGCGGCCATGAAAGAGTTCCTAAGCACTGTAAGCTCCTTTCTTCTCGGCCAAGAAGACCGTGAATCACGACTAAGCGCAGATGAGTTAGAATTGACCACAGATGACTTAGAATGGCTTGCTACTTGCTTCCCAAATCCCGATGAACTCACAAGGGAACTGGACGAGTTGCAACCAAGTGTAGGAAGCCTCTTCGAGAGGATTACTCATATTGGTTGCAATCGCTCCCCCCTCGAAGAATCTCTCTATCCTTACTCAATGAAGCCCTCAACCAAATTCACCTAATTGATATCGCCCTCTCCCCACTCTAACCACAATCTCGATCGCTACCTCCATGATTCCCTCAGCAAATTTCTGGTGTAGAATACAACTGACATCTGTGATCCCATCAACGAAATTCTGCTACTGTACATATTCTATTGATGGATGATCTTGATCCTGACCGGCACCAATTTTGTTGATGGATGATCTTGATCCTGACCTCGATTATTTTCTGAATTCTTGTACTTAGCCTTTGCTTTTGCTTCAAATTCACTTAATTTAATTTAATTATCAGAGTGCTGCTCAATATTTTCTAAATGGATGTTCTCTTTGTGATTTCCTAATTGTTGAAGGCACTTTTTAAAATAATATTGAGTGCAGTGAAATTTTGGATCAAAGATTCTTGAATGGTTAGATTCTTTTACTATGCTGGCTCTTCTGATTAAGATTTTAAGGCTCTATCATCAATGAGAAATTGTGTGGAAATTGGATGCGTATCTGTATACAGAGGTAGTATTATGTGGTTTCCATTTTGCTGAGCTGCAAGAGATTTGTTTGGGTCCTAACATAGGCTATTTTTATTTATCATATGTATTTGTATCTTATTGGAAAGAGCTTGCAGGGTTTGATAGTTGTGCTTATGTCCTAGTTTCGTGTATTTAGGCCAGTTTCAGTTCGTTATGTAGGACAGATTCATTGTAGATTAGGGTCTAACATTTTAATTAAAGTGAGATTCACCTAAAAAATGCATCATGTCGACCTCGCGATGTATCAATATGAATGAAAAAAATTTCAAGTCATAAAGTAGAGCTTCTTGTTCCATGCTTTCTAGACAACCCATTGTGCTACAAATGTCAAATGGATTCTATTTCAGCCGATTTGCTTTTTGTTTTGGCCAAGGATTTGTTCCTTCTTTTGATACTTTTTTTTGGTATAAATTATATGAGAGCTTCTTTTGTTTTAGTAAATCCAGTGCCCTACATGAAACATTGATAACATTATACATCGCCTTATTGTGGAAGCTGACTGAAAAAGTTCTTTAGTCATCAAAAATTCTCTAAGGCTATGTACTTTGACATTTGTAGGATGATACCCTTAAAGAAAACCCCATATCTTATAGACCTTGTGGAGGAAACTCTCCAAAACACCAAGAACAGTGCCTTCTGATGCTCCAAAAGAATTGATTCAACGACTGAGGAAAAGGATGCCATGGATTCAGAAACTATGAAGTATGCTGCAGCAGTTGAGGGTGAGAAGCTGATGGACTCTATTTTTTTGGGCATCCACACTAAATTTGCAGGATGATACAATTAAACCTCTTGGCTTGACGCTTACGATAACCCAGTCTTTTTTAGAACATGTGGAGAAAACA
>NW_006499969.1:1061599-1075828 GCF_000471905.2 Amborella trichopoda | reverse complement strand
CACCATATATAAATACGGGTAATGACCCTGCACTTTACAAAAGAAATCATCCATTGTTTAAAACTTGGTTAAAGAAAGACAGAAAGAGAGAACGAATTCCATTGCTAAAGAAAGATAGAAAGAGAGAGGAACTCGATGTTCAGATTTTCAAGTATATTTCATTCTTCTTCTTTTTGGGGGGGGGTTTATTGGATGAAAGAGCACATTTTTCATGTTGTTTTCATCTAACCAACTCTTCTGATCCTCTTTCAAGCCCTCCCCTCCTCTTGTAATACCCTCTCCCTTTGTTGGTTTGTTCCCTCAATTCTTGAAAATTTACAGACAGACTTTAAAATTTTAGTTAAAATATTAAATGCTTCACTTATATGTGAAAATTACGAAGGTCGGTCAACCCTCTTTTTTTTATTTTTTCGAAAATTGCCCCTCACTCAAATTTATTTTTTATTTTTTAATTATTTCTTTTAGTTTTTCCCTTAGTAGGATAGTGCCTTGAAGTTTGTGGCTCTGTCCTAGTCACGAAAAACTAAAAAAAAATAAAAAATTAACTATCGGGTTGACCAAAGGGCAATCTTGTAAAAAAATAAAAAAACAAGGGTTGATCGACCTTCTTTGTAATTTTTATATATAAGTGGAGCATTTCGTATTTTATGTAAAATTTTAAGGTTCGTACATAAATAACTCTTAGATAAATATAAAACATCCTGCTCAAAAAGCAACTTTGTATATGTACTCACTTTAGGAAGGAGGACTCTTACATACCCTTGATCATCTCTTACTTGACAAGGACTCTTACATACCCTTGATAATTTCTTTCTCTCTACAAATTATTATCAAAACCACCAAATCTCCTCTCTTAATACAAGAAACAAAAAACCATCAAAATCCCCTCTCTAACTTTCTAACATCCCCTATGTTCTTTGGTTATAATTCTGAAGATAAAATAAGATAACACTAATAAGTTATAATTGTAATAAAAGAAAAGAAAAGAAAATAAAAGGTTTCAAACAAAGATACAAGGCTCTGATTGAAAAAAGGAAGAGCAAAAGATAAGGTTAAAAAAAAAGAGAAAATTTCATTTCCAATTTCTACCCCAAATCCACTTCGTATAACTCCCATTCCATTTCACCTGTATACACATCAATTATCCTATAAATTCGAGATAAAAGAACGAATCACGGCTTTATTTTTATTTATTTTTTTTGACAAATAGAACGAATCACGATTTTATCCCCATAATACACTGTAATTAATGCGGAACGATTTGGACGGAGGTTCGAACCCTGCAAACCTTTCGAAAACACTATTGTTCGACCTGAATCTTCTAAAATCCACCACCATCGATAAACAACACCAAAAAAGATCAAAATAGCAGAGAAAATATCGAAATTGTTAATATTCGTGATACTGATGTGGCATCACGTTATTGGCACCCATAGGAATGTATAAAATATTCCTTTCTCTCCAATTCAATAGGATTCTTTCTCTCATTCTTAACCTTCTCTCTATACCGCTAAACTCTCTCTCTCTCTAAACAATATATTTTTCTTGAAGTCGACAGATGAACTATTTAATAATTTACCCATATATTTTGATTTAAGTTTGAAATACTCATCAAAAGAAACATGATCATGAATTAGAATTGTTGCAAATGTGTAAAATGCTAAATTGTATATCTCTCATGTGCAATTTACTAAATTTTTACTCTTTTTATTACATTAATTTTTCTAAACATTATATAAACCACAAGGATTGTTTGACCATTTTGATTTTTCCTATACTTTCAAACATTTTTCACAAAAAATAAAAGAAAAACAAAAAATCAAAAACAAAAAACAAAAGGCATACACACTTTGCTCTTGATTATCCATGGAAACCCATATATCCTCATGAACAAAAAAACAAATTTCTTCACAAAAAGAATATACACCATAACAATTCGAAGTACAAAGTACCCCAAAAGAAAAGAAAAAGAGGCTAGGGGTAGGCGTTTCAGTCCGGGCAAATAGTAGAAAAGATGGGCAGGCGCTTCTTGGAGCAACGGGCTAAAACTTTTGTCCTCAGGCAATATAGTGAAGGGCCTCTGCTTCCGTTAAAGAAAATGAGGCTGCGGTCTACTTCGAAGTCTCAATGTCAAAGGCGCCCCCCTCTCTCTTGATGCTCGCATTCAAGGCCTCCTTGGCCCTCAAGAAATTATCTGCCCTCTCCCTCCCTATCATCACTATCAAATTATTGGCACAAGGATGATGAGGACGAGGAGAGAGAATGGTGGTGGGGTAGTATGTTGATAGTGAGGCACAAGAATAAGGAGGAGGAGGGGAGAGAGTGGTGGTGGGGTTTGAGTTGGGGTGGTATGTTGATGGTGAGGCGTAATAATAAGGTGGAGGAGGAGAGAGAATGGTGGTAGGGTTTGAGTTGGGTTGGTATGTTGATGGTGAGGCGTATTCATAGCCGTCATCGATGCTATCAGCTGCACAGTGGTCCATGGCACGGCCAAGCATCAAAGTGGCGCCGTTGCCCTGTTGGTGCAAGTAAGATTTGAGGGCCAAGGGTACAGGATCCTGACACCTTCCTACACGCTTGCATGGACCCAATATGTCTCTCTCTCTCTAATTTTGATCTGGATAAGGAGTTTCCTCCACTGGGATATTTGTTTAACCAGGACGCCATAATGTCATTATCTGAAAACAATAGTCTCGAGTCCATGTTCGCCTCGCTTCCACCTTTAATGGAATATATGAACTGTAATTGTGATTAGCCTTCTCTGCACTTTCTCATTTTTTCGAGTTTCAATACATTGTACACCGAAGGATTATGTATGGTTTCATCCGATATTATTTTGTGGGTGAATCGTGTTTCTATTGACTAACCCAAAACTTGAAGTCTTGATTAGTAATAATTATATCCCAGTTCTTGTAGGGTTCAAAAAATAAAATAAAAATGCATGATGCAATTTTTAAAAGGGTGTTGTGCGTTTTAACAGGATATAATAGTGTACTAGGCCGAGTACGTCGAGTTGAGTGACAATTAGGATTATTTAAAAAAATAAAAAAATAAACTTAGTAAAGAATAAAGTCATGCTATATAATTTTTTATGAAATAACTTAGTAAAAAATAACCCACATATTTTGGTTTAATTTCAAAGTACCTGTAGAAGAACACATGTTTTTAAGTTGGAATGGTTGAAAGGGGATAAATGGTTAAAGAGTTCGTCTCTTTGGATATTTTCATAGTTTTTCTTTGTTTAATTTTTGACTTATTAACAATAATATACATCAAATTCCATCTCTCTATTTTGTTTTATTTAACAAAGTTTACAACAATATAAGATAATTTTTAGAAAGAGGTAGATATGGCACAGCAATTAATAACTAAATTATCCGAATTAACGGATAGCATGATAAAGGGTACGTGAAACTCTATTAGAGAAAATTTGTTTCAGTTAGAGAGTAAGAAATTTAAATGAATAAAGAAAATTTGAAAACCACCTAAGAATAACTGTAAACTTCAAAAGAAAAAACAAAATTGAATTTTGAGTTTCCTGAAACTTAAATTCCACCCCTCAAAAATTGGATAGTTTCTGTTCAATTTTGAGATTTTATTTTCTTTGAGGGCATCAGAGAGTGCAATTTGGGTCTTATTTATTAAGACCAGTCTATGGAATGAAGAGGTTACATATCCAAAATTTGGGAGTCCTAATTCACCCATAAACAATTGGGGCCATCCTAAAATTAGTCAGGTTTTACCAGAGGATCCAAATAGACAGTAATACTCCCACGGGAGTATAAAGTCTCTTGGCAAAAAGAATTATAAATTGCTTTCTCCATGCCCTTTGGATAAATGGCACATTAGGGGTGGAAATAGGCCTTGGGCTACTAAATGTGGCCCAAGGGCCAAGCCAAGGCCACGACATGGCCAGCCTAGGTCAGCCCGGACTGGTACCCTTTTTCTTTATTATGTTTTCTTGATTTATTTTTCTTTTTTTCTAGCCTAGCCTGGCCCAACCCTAAAAAACTAGGGCCTTTTGTGGCTCGAGGGCCAAGCTAGGGCCACGACATGGCCAGTTTAGTTCAGCCTGGCATGGCCCCCTTTTTTTCTGTTATGTTTCTTTGATTTATGTTACTTTTTATTCGGCCCGGTCTAGGCTGGCTCGGTCCTAGTAAGTCAGAATTGAGCCTGGGCCTAGGCCAAGGCTTCTTTCGCCCGGTCAAGGAGTGTCTGGGCTAGCTTTATAGGGACTATGGCTGGGCAAAGGCCAGGCTGTCTCCGCTCTTTATTAGCTCTACTTAACATAACCACTAAATTTTGGAGGTTAAAATCTACAAACTCAAAATTCAATTTTTTTTCTTTTTGAAATTAATCATTTAGTGATTCTTGAATGGTTCCCAAAATTTCAGATGGAGTAGACTTACATGATGCTCCAAAGGCGCATAGTATACAATATCATGGGAAAGAGAGTTTTTTAATTTTAAAACAACATTTTCCGATGGAATTTTTAGGTGTATCAATAATTCTACATTTTAAGGTTGCCACTTTATGTAAACTTTTTCCTATGTATATATATATATATATATATTAGTGCTGTTTGTACGTTTGTATAGAGCCGAGGTTCTAAACAATTGAATTAGAACCTACCTTCAGATAATGTCGAGAAATGTAGATTCAAGACTGAAAATCTTTATGATAACCTTAAAATATATTTTTCATCAGTAATTATAAAATCTAAAACTTGAAAAAAAGCGCAGATTGAGCAAATTTAAGAAAACTTGAAAATATTGAAAATCGACGGTCCAAATATGCGATACAAGATGCACTGTTTCCAAAACCCGAAATCCATTTTTTTAGTCAAGATGATCAATTTGACGATTTTTGGGCATCAAAACAACAACTTATTTTATATATATATATACATATATATATATATATATATAGATGGAAAATGGTTTAATAGGGATGAAGCCCCATCAAAATAATGAAAGCCTCACCTAATGACTCACCGAAAATTATAATTGATGTTGAAAAACCTTTACATCGATCATCTCAACTAGAATGCTATGGCTGTTAAAATGTTAGGATTTCAAACTCTAAAAAATAGTTTATTTTGTAATAAATTATCTAGACCGTCCATTTCACCGTAAGAATAAATGTTCAGAGATCCAAAAGATCTGTTTGATTTTTTTGAGTTTCGAAAATTATAGTTGGTGTTGGAAATTGAAATCCATATTTTCGTCATGTCCATGCTTCTTGATGTTAAGATTATCAATTTGATGATATTGGGGCATCAAAACAACAACTTGTTGTGAAGTTTTTGAGGTGGGATCTAATTTGATTATTATAAAAAAAAATTTAAATATATATATATATATATGGGGTTTGATAGGGATGAAGCCCCATAAAAATAAGTAAAGCCTCACCTAATGACTCATCGAAAATTATAATTGAAGCATTGGAAAACCTTTACATCTCATCATCTCAACTAGAATATTACGGTTGTTAAAAAGTTGGAATTTCAATCTCTAATAAATAGTTTATATTGTAATAAATTATCTAGATGGTCCATTTCGCTCTAAGAATAAATGCTCAGAGATCCAAAAGATCTGTATGATTTCTGAGTTTAGAAATTTTTGGTTGGTGTTGGAAATTGATTTTAGAGCCATCATGAAGATTTTCATGCTCGAAAGTGCTTTCTAGGCGATGATTTAAGGTGAGGCTTTATTTGGTTTTTGTAGAGCCTTGGCCTTAATTGTTTATATATATAAGTCGCCTCTTACAAACAAGTCCATATAGAAATGAGTAGCCTCTTAAAATTCTATTTTTGAAATGGTTTTTTGGATTTAACTTTTAAGGACATGTAATCTGTACGATTCTGATCATGAATATGAAAGAATTCATATTTCTTCAAGTACACCTCTACTGAATGTACATCTATATAGTTCTTTGAGAAATACTATTAGGATTAGACTGGCTATCAAATTAACAGTGAGGTTGACTGGTTCAACCAGGTTGTAACAAGCAGCTTGATGTTCTAGAAAGACCAAACAAACTAAATTGAAAAAATAATAAATTCTTATTTAAAAAGAGTAGAAAAATCAAGGAAAATTCATGAAAAATAATAAAATGGTAAGCTGGAGAATTTGTTTGTGAAAATGATTTATATAATATTCTTAAGGTTTCATATTTTCCATACTATGAAGTTCTGCGTATATTTATAAAGTATAATGAAATTACCATCTGTTTAAGAAGGCAAAAAATACCCAACTTAGTGTTACTTTCTGGAATATGAAAATCAGCTACAGTTTCATGTGTGTGAAAGATTTTAATTGAACTTAATGGAGTTGGAATTGATTTTAGAAACCAATTCACATGACGCTAATGGAATACGTATTGAATTTGTTTATATTGCAATATAACTTATATTTTCACCAGGCAGTAGCCCTTCATATCCAATCCAGCTTAGCTACTTTTTTGAGTCTCAGTATCTCGTCTTACCAGGACACCCTCGACGCCCAGTACTTCCACCATTTCTATAGGGACTGTCACATATACGGCACCGGCACCGGTGACTTCATCTTCGATAAGATTTTAAGCAGAATAATTTGAACGAAATTATTGATGTTACCCTATAAAATAGTCGATTTGAGATAAAAAACCATCGAATTTCATGTTTTTTTGGACGTTATTTATTTGTTCTTCATTAGTTTGATAACAATCCGCCAATCTACAATTCTTGAAAAAAAAAGGGAAAATATCCACATACCTCCGATCATAAAAATTGTAGATTTTATTTCTTCTAATCCCCTATGCTAATTTAAATCTGTTTTTTAGGTCAAAAAAATCTAAAAAGACATGCCTGTTCGGAAAGCCATCCTCCCAAATTTTTCTCTCTCTCTCTCTCTGTTTCCCATCTGTTTCCCCACACTTTCACTCCTTTCACGTTCCCGAGAGAATAAGAGACTTAGGAAGAAAGTCAAAGAGAGAAGTTTGGTGTATATAAGTTAAGAGAGAGAAATGATTGGGTTGGATTTCATAGAGGTGAGAGAAACATGGGAGGAGATAGAGGTATTTGGAAAAACACGGAAGGAGAGAGAGAGTGAGAGACAAATGAAGAGAGAGAAAAAGAGAGAAGTTTGAGGTAAATAAGTGACATGAGAAAAATGATTGGGTTTAGAAAACGCAAGTATCCCCAATAAATTACGAAAAAAAAAAAAAATCAAATTACTTCTTCCCTATTCTCTCTCTCCTCTTTAATATCCCATATCTTTAAAAAAAACTTCATGAAGTCGTCAAAAACCCAAGAAAAGATATGCACAAAAAACACAAAATGGTTTACAAAGATTTGACTAAGGAACGACATTGAAGTAAAATAATATCAGTTTTCATGTTTCACAAAATATAGTCCATTTGTGCATTTTTAAATAAGAAAAGTTTGACTTTTTTAAATTGACGCTAACTCTTTTAAAACACACTTGCAATTCTGACAACTAACAAAATCTAGAAAAATAATAAACTTTATTTGTATGTTTTATACTTCTTAAATTTATTTATTCATGTTTCATATTTACCAACAATTACAAATCATTAAAAAGTGCAAACTGGTTTTTCACTCGTTTTTAATTCTTAAATTTAAAATTTTTCTCATCAATGAATTTAGCTAATTTTGTCAATTTTATTATCACTTTCAATATTTGAAAAAACAAAATTGTGTCTTAATAAAAAATAATAGAAATAAATGTTTTTATGCTTCCCCTACAACATAAAAGATATATATTTCCCCTTTCATCCAGCCGTCCAATTTTGATCAAGTGAGCCACTAATGGTTTAATCTAAATCTGACGCTTTAGAGTTTTCTATTTTAAATTTTCTTTCAACTAACTATATGAATATAAAATTTGGTACGTTCCATCATCTCAATGGGCCCACCTTAATAAAATACTAAAAAATTATTTTTAATAAACTATCATGACTAAAATACACCTGAATATTTTAGAGGCATTTTGGTAATTTTATTTTATTGGGATTATTTTTTTATATATATTTTATACGTGAAAGTTCAAGAGAGGATTGCACACCCAAATTTTGGTGTCAAAATGTTTTGTACAAAAAAAATAAAAAATAAAATGGTATTGAGGATGAAATTGTGATTGAGGCCATCTAAGTCATCCATTTAGAATGGACGGTTGGACAAGGGGAAGTATAGATGTTTTACGCGGTAGGGGAAGCATACAAAGGTTGCCCTTATTTGTAATGCTACTCAACTTCTAATAATTCATAAATATGTTTTTTCAATATCAGAAATCTATGTGATGACGTTTATTTGTCTCTAAACATAAAATTTAAAGATTAAAAAATAGTACAAATTGAGTAGTTTTATGAACACTTGAAAATCTTGAAAATTGATGGTTTAGATAACATTATATGACGAACTATTTTCAAGACTGGAAATCTAGTTTTTCTCGTGTCCATATATATCAAGGTCAACGTGATCGAATTGAGGGTTTTTCAGCACTGAAACATCCTAGTCCAGCCAATTTTTTACGTGCGCCTGAGTTTGATTTTTTACGGTCTCACCCTTATATAAAATTTATACATTCATTAACAAAAAAATTTTATACATTCATAAATGGAAAAGATTTATATAGCAACCGTAAACTATAGAATTAAGATGCACATCAAAAATTCATAATAAAAAAAAATGTTTTGATATTGGAAATCCTTTGATTGATCATATTGGCATCAAGATATATGAATATGAGAAAGGAAAAAATTTTGAGTTTGAAAAATAGTGCGTCTTGCAACAAATTATCTAGATCATCCATTTTCAAGATTTTCATTTGTTTATAGATCTACTTGATATGAACCATTTTTAGACTTTAAAACTTTATAATTATGGATGAAAATTGATCCTCAAGGCTTCCGAAGAATTTTTGACATCAAAATTACATACTCTAATAAAATTTGGAGTTGCACCTTGTTTTAATTTTTAAGGCTGCAACCTTATGCAAACCACATCCTTCATACATACTCTCAGAGAGAGACATATTGGTGTTAAAGTCCTATCATCAGATCCTGGTTCTAGGATTGGTTTCTTTCCTCTTGGCAGTGGCCCGAGCTCATGGCCCTTCTAGCTTCAATTTCGATGATAGGTATCTTAAACATGGCCTCTTGTCATGTGAACTTTCCTCTCCTTGAAGCTCTTGCTGAGAGATTCAACCATCAAACAAACACCTTCTTCCTTCCTATAGGCGAGACAACGCCAACTTTGGAGGAAGTCACCAGGATTTCTGACCTGAACCTAGCCGGGGTTGCATATCAACCCTCTACTGCCACCGACGACCATTCTATCATGGTTGTGCGACTATTGGGGCCTGCTTATTCTTCACATGGCCAGTGGGTTGATATGGAGTTGCTTGTTCGAAATCGAGAGCAATCTCAAGCCGCCGAATAGATTCGTATTTTTCTTTTTGTGCTATTGGGCTCCATTCTTTTTTCGAGTGGTTGTAAGACGGCTTGTAGTTCCTTAATTCCTTTAGTCCATGCCTTCTGGGAACGAGCAGATTACACCATTGTTCCGACCGTGTTGGCGGGCATTTACCAGGGGCTTCATGACCGGGTCACGTGAGGTGACCGATTTATTGAGGGCAATGTCCTGATTTTGCAAGTATATTTTTTAACATAATTTTATTTTATTTTGCCCCTGGAACTCAATTATTTTTTTGGTTTTGGGCTTTGGAACCCCTATTTCTGCAATAGGAATTAACCGAAAAAAGCCCAGACTGAACCTGGAGGGCTTGAGTTGGGCGACATGGCTAGTGTCACCCAAGTCTGGGATGCTTTTGACTCCTGTTTTCGACAGATTTGGGCTTATAAATACATCATTGTTGTCCGCCCTACTGGATCAACGACGGCTGTATCTACTGCTTTGAGACTGGCGTATGTCAATGATACCACCCAGCCTCGTGACGTCAATCATTATCGCAGGATTTTGGCCGAGTTGTTGTCTTTTGATTGGGTGATCAGGGGTCTTGAAAATATGTCCCTATTGCTGCCTGCTATGGGGCATGTCTTATTCTGGCAGGGTAGCACTTCATAGAGGGGCATTTCCCTCAAAGTGTGCTTTGCCAGTTTCTCCATACTCATAATTACACTTCTCCTGGGGAAGCGATCGATCGCCGCCCTATTTTTTCGCTTCGATGACACTCTTCCACACTTCTGGTCAAGGCGGGGTTGTCGTGGAAGGGAAAGAAGTAATCTTCTAATGAGGGGTTATCTAAGCAAGACAAGCCCATGACCACGTCCAACTAAAATCTCTAGTGGGAACGTGCATGTCCTCGTCCATTATGCCCCAGATATTTGAGACTTCGTGACGAACCTTCTACTCCTGCTTAGGATCTCGTGCCTCATCGAGAAGATGACGCCTCTTGTTCAATTAAAAGAATCAAATCCAATGAGGACGTGCCTGGTATCAGCTTAGAAGAGGCTGAAATTGAATTGGCTTGGTGGGTGGCCTTCGTGGCAAAACTCAAGGAGGAGGATGTTGATCCGAAGCCGAAGACTGAATAGCCAGATATTTTCTTTATCTTATTTCACTTGGCATGAATAAGTTGATCTCATGATCAGCATTATTTTTCAATAGTTTTATTTTTGTTGAAGCCCTTTGAGATAATAGGAATTTCGCTCATAAGACTAAGTTTAATTACATAAATGCATGTAATAAGCTCATTTCAATGGATGAATAAAATTAGAATTTTAAGATACCCAAAATTTATTTTCTATTCTGCTTAATCTCTATTTTTTTTTTTTTATTGCCCATGTTGGCGGTCTTTTAACCTGTACGTGTGCAATTGATTCGCCGAAGCATAGCAGGGTGCTTTCTTTGCACACACTTTTCAAACTGAATTTTTACAAACTCAGCCCCCTAGTTATAGGGTTTTGTCTCGAATTTCCAGCTATTGGGTCATTATACGCACACACAGGGATGAGGGGATCCAGCCGAGAGAAAAACGCTCCCAGACTAGCTAATTTCGTCATTGGCGAGGTTCACCCATCTCCTATATGTGGTAGTTGGTAGTTATACTCGTACAACCATGGAGTGCCTAGCTAGTTTCAAGCCTTCATAACAGGCATAGGAAGTTGGCTTCGAGAACAAGGTCAGATTGACTACTAGTTTGACCACTTGTAGTGATGGAAGAAGTCCTTTCTAATAGGGTATTGGAAATGGACGGTTTTAACAATCAGATTGCAAAAGTATGCTTAAAAGGCACGGGCCTTACAATTTTGCCACCTGTGGCCCCTTTGATGGTCATTTTCTTTATCAAGTTTTACCCAAAAGATGATGAAAGGATTTTCTTGTAAGATCATGAGAACTCAAAAGTCTCGAATTTGTCCTTCTACCTTTGGAGCTTTCATCCTATGCTTTGCGGATCCATAAAGAGTTCTCTGGATTCTTGCCAGAATTCCATCTTGGAGAGGTCTTGATGTTATCCCAAGGTTCGTTGAAGTTGCTTCGATTTTCCATTCATGTCACCCTCTCGCATCTTTCGGAGTTGGTTCTGTTGGGAACCTGCAGGGTTTAAGAGGAGTCTTCATCATCAGTGTCTTCTTGTGCAGTATTGTTGGACCTTGCAAGTACTTGTTTGTACTTGAGTGCTTTGAATCGAAAGCTCCTTCTTGGAGATTTTTTATTCTTTTTTCTCTTTTACCCGTGATGCCTTTTCAAGTTTTCACCACGTCTATTTTTTTTTTTTCTTTTTTCTTTTTCTTTTTTTTTCTTTGCGGTTCCTTTTCAGGTTTTCACCTCTCTTTTGAGCCCATTATGGGTAGTATTTTCTGAGATACATCATATTAATGGGATCGTTGAGTTCGTACCCCTCCTGATTTTTTATCTTGTAAGAATTGTTTGCCTGCTCTCAGGTAACCGCGAATGGCCCCTCCCAATTAGGTTTGAACTTGCCTAAAGGCTGTGGATTTGCAGGAGTGTGGAAGATTTTCTTGAGTACCATGTCCCCTTCTTTGAACTTTCGAGGAACAAATTTTCTTGAGTGCCATGTCCCCTACACTGATAATCAATGATATTTTGTGTCGCTCGTAATTGTCTTTCATCCAAATTAATGAGAGCAGCGATTTGTGCTTCGATCTTTTGTTCCTCATCCATATTTTTATGAATGAGCACTCGGAGAGATGGTATTTCAACTTCAATGGGTAGCACTGCTTCCATACCATACACCAATATATGGGGTCATGCCAATAGGAGTCTTCTCAGTTGTCCGGTAGGCCCATGTGTGTCATTTAGCTTCTCGTGTCAATCTTTGCCACCTGTTATTATTCTGTCTATAATAATGAGAAGTCCTTTATTTGTGGCCTCTGCTTGTCCGTTTCCTTGAGGGTAGTAAGGTGTGGAGAATTTCTACGTTATCCCAAACGTTTTGTGCACCTTAGTGACCCTTTCATTCTTGAAATTTTATCCATTATCAGTAATGATTGACTCAGGAACACCAAATCTAAATACAATGTTGTTCTTTATGAAACGAGCAACATGTTGTCCTTCAATTTTGACAAATGATACGGCCTCTACCCATTTAGTGAAGTATTCTATAGCCGTTAACAAAAAACAGTGGCCTTTTGAGGCTTTTGGTGAGATCATTTTGATGATATCAAGACCCTACATGGCAAAGGGTCATACGGACGGTGTTGAGTTGAGTGGTACGGACGGTGCATGGATGAGGTCTCCATAACGTTGACATTTGGGACACCTCTTAACGAACTTCCAACAATCTTCGGCCATTATGGTCCAGTAATAGCCTTGACGCCTGATTTCTGAGCTATGGCGGCTACCCCAGAATGACACCCTTCATTGTGTAACTCTGTCAGTACTTGGTCGATTTCTGGCTGATCGAGACACCTTAGAATGATGCCATCGAAGGATTTCTTGAACAGGAGATCACATCTTACTAAGAATCCCATAGAAAACCTTCGAAGGGCTTCTTTATCCTTTTTGGTGTCTCCTTCGAGGTATAAACCATCTTTCAGCAGGGACAAAACGTCGTGGAACCATGGTTTTATCTTAATTAGCACATCTAAAGCCACGAGAGACTCATCGTTCTCATTTTCTTGCTCTATTATTCTTCAATCCTTGGTGGGGAAGGTTCATGTTTGTTCTTGATGTAGAATGGCAGCGTGGTGGTTTCTGAAGGAATATCGACCATTGAAGCAAGAGTGTCATGGGTGTTGGCAAACTAATTATTTTCGCTCGTTACATGTTGAAAGGCGATTTTCTTAAATATGGGATCATCTTTTCTACCATTTCTTGATAAGGTTAGACCTTTTCTTCTTTCTCCTTCCAAATCCCTTGAACTTGGTATATTATGAGTAAGGAGCCATCAATCACTCGTATTTGCTGGATTTTCATTCCCATGACATTCTCGAGCCCAGCTATCAAGGTTTCATATTCAGTAACGTTATTGGTACATGAGAAATTCAAACTAATGGCTGTTGGCATTAAAATCTTCTTGGGTGAGCATAGTATGACTCTACACCTGACACGTATTCATTCCTTGCACCGTCTAAGTATAGCTCCCAATTTGAGTCCTCAATTGTGAAGAGGTTCTCATCAGGGAGATCTGTGTTGACGGGAGTGTTATCTGGTAGTGCGTGTTCAGCTAAGTGGTCAGCTATGACTTGTCCTTTGATCGATGTTTTAGTGACATATTCAATCTCGAACTCACTCAATAGTATTCTCCACTTCGCCAAACGTCTATTAAGGACTCCAATTGGTACTTGAGTGGGTCTATGTTTCATATGAGCTTCACTAAATGAGATAAGACATAATGTCTTAACTTCTACATGGCCCACACAAGTGTCAAGCAGTGCTTCTCCACATCCAAGTATCTTGTCTCATAGTCGACCATTGTTTTGCTGATGTAATATATTGTTTGTTCTTTTCCATGATCGTCGCATTATGCTAACATTACCCCCATGGTGTTTTCTTTCACAGATATGTATAGGAATAGGGGTTTATCTGGACTAGGAGGAGTAAGGATGGGAGGTTTCGTTAGGTACTCCTTGATTTGATCGAACGCTTCTTGGCATTCATTATCCCATATGAATGGGGTATCCTTTTTAAGGAGCCTATTGAATGGCGTGCACTTGTCCTTGCTAGTTGTGAAATAAAACGCCTTATGGCTTGTATGCGACCTTGAAGCCCACTGATTTCTCAGATGTTCCAGGGAGGGGGCA
>NW_006499969.1:991498-1041649 GCF_000471905.2 Amborella trichopoda | reverse complement strand
GAGAGAGAGAGAGAGCAGCTCGCTCACGGTGCTGCCATCGCCATGCACGACCTGCAAAGTCACAAGATGAGGAAGAAAGGAAAAGGCATGCACAACACTGCCATGCATGGCCTCTGAGAAAGACTCTGTAGAGAAGACGAAGAAGAAATAGAAGAAGAGAGAAACGAAAGAAAAGAAGAGAGAAAAGAAAAAACGAACCAGAGAGAGAAGAAGGGAAGAGAGGGAAAATACCTTGAAGGTGGGAGGGGTACCGCTCTAAACTTTCTCTCTCCTCTCTCTCTCCAAAGAGGAAACGTCACGTAACTCGAGGGCTAAAACGTGGGGGGATTACCCAAAACTAACTCTAATTGATGATAATTACATCTCTTTTAATTAATAAAATAAGAAAATAGGGTGTAAAATGACTAATTTGCCCCTGCTTAGCAATTTGAGAAATTTCAAAATAGTCCCTACTGAGAACTTGGGACGTTCTTGATTCTTCTCGGACGATCCATTAACGATCCGGCATCCGAATAAACAAAAGATGATTGCCAACGTATAAGGCTTGATTCTACGATCATTTTGATATCATTTTTAAGCCATGAATCACACTTTAAATGCATGATCACATAACTTGAAATTTTAATAGATCTTGAAAATTTTTGATCGATAATGCGTTTTCATGTCGATATTTTTCTGTGATTTCTTCGCTGAATTGCACTGAGCATGTCGCCACGATCGCACTACAAGAAATGCGGCTCGATTTCGTCCCCGAACAAAGATTTCGCAACTTTGAAGTTTTGGCCAAAATCTAGAATTTCGGCGTCGAAATTTACAGCAACTTTATTGGTTTTGTGTACAAAATCCGACCATTCATCATGCACGGGGTTCGGACCAATGGTAGTCTTGAACCTTACGCACGCGATGGAATTGGTCTCATGTCAATCTAATGCTCGAGCGCCGTGATTTGGCCGCTCAAGCGAGGCGTGCTGCTGCGGATTTTTCTGCAACTTTCTTCACAGATCAGCAACTCTCTCTAGCTGTTCTTCCTGCTCGAGTGTCGTCACGGGGCATGCCACATATCGAAACGCTCGTCTTAATGAGACGAACATGCTTAAAAAATTTGAGCATGATCCGACTCGGGACGAATGAGATATGAACCCCGAAAGTTGCCGCCCGAAACTATAAAAACAGCCACTTTTAATGGTGATTCGGTGCAGAGAGGCCACATGGGAATAGTATGCACTCTACCCCTTTTTGGGTATTTTACCCATAACTTTGTCATGGAGTGCCCGATTGAGCCAAAATATGACCCATAGGGGTTTTCGACCGTACCCGATTTAATGGCGGTGGTCCCACAGCAATTTGACATATCAAAAATATAGTTCTAGTTAAGGGGACCGATTCAAGGTACTAGAGACTGATTTTTTCGAAATTGTTTATTTGTCTGAACTGCCTCAAACATGTTGGATTGTGACGAAACTTAGCAGGTATCCTTTTGACGCCATTATGAAGATTTTGACCTGTCCTTGCGCCATTCTGAGACGGTCAAAATTTCCACTGTTTGTTAAGCTTTATTGACCGGCTTCTTTATTTTATTCTGCATCGGGGACCCATGGTACTAAAAATTGTCTTCAAACAATATACTATGAAAAAAATTTATATAACAATCAAATTAGACCCACCTCTAAAATTTCACTAGAAGTTGTTGTTTTGATGCCCAAATATCGTCAAATTGATCATCTTGACATCAAGACGCATGGATAGAACAAAAAAATGGATTTCAAGTTTTAGAAATAGTGCATCTTGTATCGCATTTTTGGACCATCAATTTTCAAGATTTTCAAGTTTTCTTAGATTTTCTCAATCTACGCTAAACAAAAATAAATTCTTGACTAAATATTGCACCAATCTCAACATGTGAAGCATCATAATCTGGCCCAAAGACATCATCAAAATCTAAAAGAGGCAACACATGTGCCTTAATCATCTTCTACGTCACCAACTAGAAATTCTTCTCCGCCTCACTCCATACAAATGTCCCCTTCTTTAAGCAATCTGTGATGGGAGCTATGATCAAACTAAAGTGTCTCATAAACTTCCTGTAGAGAGTAGCCAACCCATGGAAACTACGAACATCATGCGCTATAGTAAAAAGCCAATCCCTGATAGTTGCTACCTTCGTTTGGTCAACTTTAATGCCCATAGTCAAGAGGACATAACTAAGAAATATTAAGCTACCCGTCATGAATTCACACTTGTAAGGTTCACATATAACATTTGTTCCCCTAACAAATCAAACACCAACCGCAAGTGCTCTATATGTGCCTGCATACCAATATTGCATATTAAAATATCATTAAAGTAGACTACCACAAATTTCCTAATAAAGAGCTTAGACACCTTATTCATCACCTATCCTTGCAATTATGTGCTCCTTCAAACTCATTCCATATGCTGCCTTGTTCAGTAAGCTAGACCCTGGAATTAGATCTATGTGATGCTGGATGTCCCACACGTATGATTACCCCTTGGGAAGCTCATCTATGTTGACATCCCTATAGTCCCTCATTAAGGGCTGTAAATGTGGTAGGATCGAACTAACATGTTGCTCATCCACTCAAGCAACTATAAACGTTATCTTGGATTCCTCCAACCCCTCCATAAACTCCGCAAAGAAAGAGGATTAATGCACTCTTCAACTGATTTGGATAGATTTTTCGCACTCTTCAATTGATTTGGATGCATTTTTCCTCTTAGGTGGACCTCAAACTACTTTTACCCTATCTTTGACAACAGAGTAAGTTGTTTTAAACCCATCATGTGTAATACGCCTATCATACTACTATGGCCTTCTCAATAATAATTAACACACACCTATTCCCCCATATTTCATATTCCCCCATATTTCATATTTGTAGTTTTTTCTAGTAAAAAGTAAAAAACTATTACCTCATTACCCATCAACCAGGCAATCTTTTATGGATTTAGATGATATTGTTTTCCATTTTAGCTTGTCCAACATCTCCCGAGAA
The DNA here is from genome assembly GCF_000471905.2 of Amborella trichopoda. Next base: position 1,038,635 of record NW_006499969.1, on the reverse strand, counting down.
ATAATACTTTCTCAACTTACCCGGTTAATGCTAAGATTACAAACTTTCTTAGAGGCAATTAAAAATATTAGTGTGTAACTAACTTGCCTTGTCTATTAATCGAGTTGTATTCATGCTGCACTAGGATCACCAAAGCCTCCACATGGTCACTAAATATCACTTTTGGCTCTTCTTTCTCAGGTTCCTGATCAAAACAGGGTCTCCATCAAATGGTAGTTTACTGTCTTCTTCAAGAAACTCCTCACCCTCCCCCCCCGGCCCCCCATTCATGGTAATATACTGTTTATTTATTCCCTCGATATGGTAATATACTGTTTATTTATTCCCTCGAGCAAAATACATACTACATGTTTTTTATAGATCTCAAAGTTTAGGGGATGTAACCACCAGCGCCCAGTGACCAAACTCAACGAAAAATAAGAAACAAAAGAATGCAAAAAAAAGAAAAACACTCACTTCCTACATGCTTAAGAAACATGACATCCTAAGATTGAAAAGGAATCATCAAATTTTAAGAGGGAAAGATCTAGATGCTCAAGATGTCAAAATCCATACAAGATGAGAACCTTAAACAATCACACCAAGGTGCTCCTCAAAATCAAAATCTCATTGAAAGATGTATTTTTAGTGTCAAAACACTTATCATGGCCTAAAAGTCAAATTCTCACCCATGTAATGAAATTCAAAGCTCCAAAAATGGCGCAAATTTTGCAAATCTATGACCACTCAAAATTCTTGAAAATGGACTAATTTTAGGACGTGAAATTCATATTTTCTTTCATATCTATAGATTTTGAGGTCAATATGATTACTTGGAGAATTTTCTAGTGACAAAACAACATTTTCCAATCGGGTTTTGAGGTGCACCTTACTTCGTCACTAAGTGGTAGAGAAAGTGGGACAGATCGAATTCAGATCTGAGGCCAGATTTGCCTAGAAACGAGAAGATCTATTATCAGATTTGTGGCAAAGCCAGCAATGATCTAGAGCATTAAAATACGATTTTTATGACAAGTTAACTGATCAAAAATAAATAAAAGAGGAAAAACAGTAAAAAGACTAAGAAAGAGAGAGGAATAAATAATACCAAACAGGGTCGAATGGCTTGGAATTCCCGAGCCTTCGAGGTCTCTCCCGTATCAGAATCGGTCATTTTTGCCTCTCTGATTCGGATGTTGACCAGCAGATCTCTAGTGTAAAGGGTTAGATATATGGTTGTTGTGCCCTAATTCTAGTTTTTATCTAGGGTTTTTGTGCCCTAGGTCTAGGTTTTCTCCGTCTTGGGGTTTCGGACTTTAGAAGGCTAGGGTTTCCATCTTCTCTAGGATTTTCAATCTAAAAATTTTTCTAAAGCTGTCGGTCTTTCTCAGGGTCTGGAGGAGAATTTCTTTAGTTTTCTAAGATTTTGTGATCTACAGAGGTTGAATATGAATTATGAGATTTTCTCTAATTTTTTGTGATTTTTGGGGATTTTTCCTAAATATTTAGAAATTTTCTAAGTGTTTTTCTTATTTTTGGTATTTTTGGGTAATTTTCCTAATTTCCAAAATTTCAAAGGTTTTTTTTTTTCATGTTTTCTCTCTCCTTTTAGGTTAGGGAGAGGGGGTATTTATAAGATTCAATTGATGAATTTTCCTAAATGTTTTGGAGTTTTTTTAGAATTTTTTGAATTTATCTTGAAGTTTTAGCCTTATCTAATTAAAGGAACCGTGTTTATTGCATCATCAGATGTGTTGATTGCATCATCAGCCTGTGTCTAGTCCTGTCGGGCCCGTTACAGCCCGGCTCGCTGCCTGACAGTTGGGTCTCACATGGACTAAATTGTCATTTGTAATATCTTTTTATCCGTAGGTCCGATTCAGGCAATTCTTGGACCTTTGGAAAGCTCTGGGGCTCTACTTCAAATTGACATCGGATTTAGGAAGTTTTGGGATAATTAAATTGGGTATACTAGGATAATGTGGTCATAAGGGTTTAGAAAACTATAGAATTTCCCAGATTTAAAATGGGGTGTTTACATTTGCCCCTCTTTGGCATTCCACGTCCTACAAGGGACAGGTGAGTGGCAAAGAAGTAGACACTTTGCCGTTCCATGTCCTTCGAGGGGTAGGTGAACGTCAAAGATAAAGCAGACATTTTAAATTTCTTCTTGAGGTCACGTGGGCAAGGGGCACACCAGCTATCCCTCCAGGTCATTACGCTCACCGAGCTCACCCCTCTAAGGTATTTTTCCTCCTAGGGTTTTTGGTATGAGATTTCGGTGAGTTACACAAGCTTGAAACTCAAGTTGGATTTTCTAGTCATGCCACTTAACTTCAGGGGTTTTTGTAGTTTGAATCTTTAAGCCTGGCATTTTCTTTGATCTCCTTAGGGTTTCTTAAGGCTGTCTATAAGAAAAGGCCTTCTATAGGAAAAGACTTGTCTGGCCGAATCCAAAATGAGAGATGAGTCAGCAACGCGGCAATCGCTGCAACACAGTAGTCATCATATACAGGTGTCCAAGCTCCTTCGCTTTTGTAGGGTTGTTTTTGGCATTTTTGAAAGTTGGGGGAGATTTGAAATAGAACCCGAAGCAAGGACATATTACAATTTTAACAATGAAATTAAAGTTTTTGAAAACACAAGACATATAGTGAATATTTTAAAAAGGAAAAGATATTTCGAAAAACAAGGTTGGTTAGCAGTTTAACTCTTGCAACCATAGAGCCCTCTAAGCAGTTTAGTGTCATGGAACGATGGACCATATACCTGACCCTTTTACGTCAATATGGGGATAGACGAAATCCATCGAACAGGGTGGTTGTACCCTAGATACACCCGACCTTTTTGAGTTATACAAGACTAGACAGTACCTGCCTCGGCTCTTTTACATCGCGCGAGTTTGATGTTTTTCCATCGAACAAGGTGGTTGTGCCCTAGATACACCCAACCTTTCACGTCATACGGGGATAGGTGGTACTTGCTTCGACTCTTTTACATCGCACGAGTTTGATGTTTTTCTATTATAACAGGGTGGTTGTGCCCTGGATACACCCAACCTTTCATGTCATACAAGGCTAAACGATACATGTCTCGACTCTTTTACGTCGCACGAGTTTGACTTTTTTCCATTGAATAGGGTGGTTGTGCCCTGGATACACCAGACCTTTCGCGTCAAACCGGGCTGGACGGTCCCTATCTCGGCTCTTTTTTGTCGCACAAATTTGACGTTTTTCCATTCAACATGGTGGTTGTGCCCTAGATACACCCGACCTTTCACATCATACGGGGCCAGATGGTTCATGTTTCGGTTCTTTTACGTCGCACGAGTTTGATGTTTTTTATTGAACAAGATGGTTGTGCCCTTTAAACACACGACCTTTCATGTCAAACGTGGCTGGAAGGTCCTTGTCTCAGCTCTTTTACATCTCACAAGTGTGACGTTTATTCTATCTCAGCTCTTTTATGAGTTTGACGTTTATCCTATCTCGGCTCATTAATGTCGCGCGAGTTTGACATTTATCCTGTCTCGGCTCTTTTATGTCGCATGAGTTTGACGTTTATCTTGTGTCGGCCCTTTTACGTCGCACAAGTTTGACTTTTTTCTCTTTTTTTCTTTTTGAATTAGACTTTGGGACATCATACGCACACACGGGGATGAGCTTGCCTCATTTTGCCTCAAGGGACCTACTCGAGAGAAAAATGCTCCCAAACTAGCCAATATCGTCATTAGTGAGTCTCACCCATCTCCGATATGTGGTAGCTCGTAGTTATACTCATACAACCATGGAGTGCCTGGCTAGTTTCAAGCCTTCATAACAGGCGTAGGAAGTTGGCATCAAGAACAAGGCCAAATCGACTAACAGTTAACCTCTTGTAGTGATGGAGGAAGTCCTTTCTAAAAGGGTTTGGAAATGGAGGGTTTTCACAATCAGATTGAAAAAACGCTTTTAAAGGCCTTACAGTTTTGCCGCTTGTGGCGCCTTTGGTGGTCATTTTCTTTATTATATTTTACCTAAAGATGATGAAAGGATTTCCTTTTGGGATCGTGAGAAGTCAAAGGTCTCGAAGTTGTATTTTTACCTTTGGATCTTTCATCTTGTGCTTCGTGGGTCCATGAAGAGTTCTCTAGATTCTTGTTGAGCTTGCATCTTGGAGAGGTCCCAATGTACTACCAGGATTCGTCGAAGTCACTTCGATTTTCCATTCATATCACACTCCTGCATTTTTTTGAGTTGGTTATGTTGGGAACCTGCAAGGTTTAGGAGGAGTTTTCATCCTCACGGTGTGCTTGTGCCGTATTGTTTGAACTTGCAAGTACTTGTTTGTACTTGAGTGTTTTTTAATCAGAAGCTCCTTCTTAGAGATTTTTTTTTTTTCTTTTACCCGTGATGCTTTTAAGATTTTCACCACGTCCATTTTTTTTATTTTTTATTTTTATGCCTTCTCATGTTTTTACCAGTCTTTTGAGCCCGTTACGAGTAGTATTTTTTGAGATACATCACATTAATGGGGTCGTTGAGCTCACACACCTCTTGATTCTTGATTTTGTAAGGATTACCTGTGTGCACTCGGGTGACCACGAATGGCCCCTCCCAATTAGGTTTGAACTTGTCTAAAGGGTGTGGGTTTGCAGGAGTGTGGAAGATTTTCTTGAGTACCATGTCCCTTCCCTGAACTATCGAGGAACAACTTTACTTTGGTATGCCCTCTCGATTCTATGCGGGTAAGCAACAATATTTTTTCTTGCTCATAGTCGTCATTCATCCAAATTAACGAGAGCAGCGATTCATGCTTCGATCTTTTGTTCATCATCTGAATCTTTATGAATAAGCACTCAGAGAGATGGTATCTCAACTTCAATGGGTAACACTGCTTCCATATCATACACGAATGAGTATAGAGTCATGCCAGTAGGAGTCTTCTCAATTGTCCGGTAGGCCCATAGCACGTCATTTAGCTTTTCGTGACAATCTTTGCCACCTTCTATTATTCTGTATACAATTCTGAGAAGTCTTTTGTTTGTACCCTCTGCTTGTCCATTTCTTTGAGGGTAGTAGAGTGTAGAGAATTTTTGCGCTATCCCAAACATTTTGCACACCTTGGAGACCTTTACATTTTTGAGATTCGATCCATTGTCAGTAATGATTGACTCAGGAACACTGAACCTGAATACAATATTGTTCTTTATGAAACGGGCAACATGTTATCCCTCAATTTTGACAAATGATGGCCTCTACCCATTTGGTGAAGTACTTTGTAGCCGTTAATATAAAATGGTGGCCGTTTGAGGATTTTGATGAGATCATTCCGATGATATCAGGACCCCACCTGGAAAAGAGCCATATAAGCGGTGTTGAGTTGAGTGGTACGGATGGTGCATGGATGAGGACTCCTTAAAGATGACATTTGGGCTACCACTTTATGAACTTCGAACTATCTTCAGCCATGGTGGTTTTTGGTCATAGCCTTGGCGCCTGATTTTTTGAGCTAAGGCGGCTGCACCAGAATGACCTCCTTTATTGTGTAACTCTGTTGGTAGTTGGTCGATTTCTAGCTAATCAAGACATCGTAGAATGATGCCATCAAAGGACTTTTTGAATAGGAGATCACCACTTACTAAGAATCCCATAGAAAACCTTCAAAGGGCTTCTTTATCCTTTTTGGTCGCTCCTTCAGGGTATAACCCATCTTTCAGCAATGACAGAACATCGTGGAACCGTGGTTTTGCCTTAACTATCGCATTTGAAGCCACGAGAGACACTTCCCCATCGTTCACATTTTCTTGCTCTATTTCTTCTTCGATCCTTGGTGGGGATGGATCATGTTTGTTCCTGATATAAAATGGCAGCGTGGTGATTTCTGGAGGAATATCAACCATTGAAGCAAGCGTCACAAGGGCGCTGGTGAACCAATTATTTTCCCTAGTTACATGTTGAAAGGTGATTTTCTTGAAAAACGGGATTATCTTTTCCATCTTTTCTTGATAGGGCTTGAGCTTTTCTGCTTTCACTTTCCAAATCCCATGAATTTGGTTTATGACGAGTAAGGAGTCACCAATCACTTGTATTTGTTGGATTTTCATTCCCATGGCATTCTCGAGCCCGGCTATCAAGGCTTCATATTCAACAACATTATTAGTACATGGGAAATTCAATGTGATGGTTGTTGGCATTAAAATCTTCTCGGGTGAGCATAGTATGACTCCTATACCTTCCCTTGTTCATTCCTTGCACCATCAAAGTATGGCTCCCAAATTGATTCCTTGATTCTGAAGAAGTTGTCATCAGGGAGATTCGTGTTGATGAGAGTGTTATCTGGCAATGCGTGTTCAGGTAAGTGGACAATAATGGCTTGTCCTTTGATCGATTTTTTTCTAACATATTCAATCTCGAACTCGCTCAATAGCATTCTCCACTTCACCAAACATCCGTTCAGGACTGGTCTCTCCTATAGGTACTTGAATGGGTCTATTTTTGAGAAACTTGACTGAATGAGATAAGACCTAGTTTCTTAACTTCTGCATGGCCCACACAAGTGTCAAGCAATGTTCGCCACATCCGTGTATCTTGTCAAATAGTCCATCGTAGTCTTGCTAATATAGTATATCGTTTGTTCTTTTTCATGGGAATCATATTGTCCTAACATTGCCCCCATGGTCTTATCTCTCACTGACATGTATAGGAACAAGGATTTGTCTAGACTAGGAGGACTAAGGACGGAGGGTTTGGTGAGGTACTTCTTGATTTGATGAAACACTTCTTAGCACTCATTATCCCATATGAATAGGGTATCTTTCTTGAGTAGTCTATTAAACGGCATGCACTTGTCTGTTAGTTGTGAGATGAAACACCTTATGGCTTATATGAGACCTTACAGCCCACAAATTTCTTTGACGTTTCGGGGAGAGGGAATTTTAGTGATGGCTCATATTTTGGACGAGTCCTCCTCAATGCCTCTTTCGATTACTATAAAGCCTAGTAATTTGCCGGATTCAACGCCAAAGGAAGAGTTAATGTTCCTAATCCTTCAAAAAATGGTTCTTAGGTTGGTGAGATGATCAGGCCTGATCTTCGACTTGACCAAAATGTCGTCGACATAGTCTTCCATGATGGTGTGCATTGAGTCATGGAAGATGCTAGCCATTGCCCGCTGATAAGTTGCCCCTACATTTTTTAGGCCGAAGGGCATGACTTTGTAACAATAAGTTCCCCATTGCATTATGAATGAAGTCTTGGTCTGGCCTTCTTCTGCCACGAAGATTTGGTTGTAACCTGAGAAGCTATCCATGAATGATAACATCTCGTGGCCCGCAGTGTTGTCGACCACACTTGGCTGTGTTAGAGCCGATTGTGCATACCTTCAAATCTAGGTCAACAAAAAGGTCTTCAATTTTTCAGTTCTTGTGTGTGCTAAGATGTGGAAGAAGAGTTATTCCCCGTTGAGGATTCAAGGATCACCTTAGGCCGTTTTGAGGGACGGTCATCGAGAGGGTTGAGGCTTTGAATGCCTCCAGATTTTTCCTAAATATTTAGGAATTTTTCTAAGGGTTTTTCCTATTTTTAAGAATTTTCAAAGGGTTTTTTCTATTTTTTGTATTTATGAGTAATTTTTCTATTTTCAAGAATTTCTAAGGCTATTTTGGTCTTTTTTTCTCTCTCCTTTTGGGTTAGGGAGAGGGGGTATTTATAAAATTCAATTGGTGATTTTTCCTAAATTTTTTGAAGTTTTTTAAGAAATTTCTGGATTTATCTTGAAGTTTTAGCCTTATCTAATTAAAGAAAACACATTTACTGTGTCATCAAATATGTTGACTGCATCATCAGCCCACATCTGGGCCTGTCAGACTTGTTACAGCCCAACTCGCGACCCGACAAGTCGGTCTCACAGGGACTAAGTTGTTATTTACTATATCTTTTTATTCATAGGTCTGATTTAGGTGATTCTTGAACAATTGGAAAGTCTCTACTTCAAATTGTAATAGGATTTGGGTAGTTTTGGGGTAATTAAATTGGGTCTACTAGGATAATGTGGTCCTAAGAATTAAAAAAAACATAGAATTTGCCAAATTTAAAATGGAGTGTCTACAGGTCCCAGCGTGACTGTTTGTATCTAGTTAGTCGGTAATGGTAATGTCGTCTAATAGTAATTATGTTGAGTCGGTAAGCCCCCATAGGCGAGGGTCAAGGCAACAAGGCTGGTATTGTAGAATCCAGACAAGTTGAAGCTGGGGTTGTCTCCGGATCTAAGGTGCATGAAGGTCTGGGCTTGCCATCGTTTCATGAGAGCAAGTGACTCGGATGGCTATCAGTTCAACAAGCCCCGTACTCGAAGTCAAAGTCTCCTCAGCAATAGCAATCCTAGTAGCATCATCTAAGCTCATTTTTTACCGGGGTTTCTAGTATGATTGCTGGCATCCTTCGGGCAGGAATTCAAGGCTTAAGGATGTCAACAAGCTGGGCGAGGCTTTGGCCAAACCGAGGGAATTTGCTGCGACCACTATGGTTGGGAGTGCACCAGAAGTCCTTTCCCATTTTGGTTCAACCCTATATGAGTTGGAGAGCTGGCCGTCGGGAATGTTGCATCATGAGGTAGAAACCAGTAGGCTAGCCTCCTTGGAGGAGTCAATCTTGCATCATCATGAGAAGATAGATACTTGCACTGAGAAGAAGGCCACCATGACCGGCCGTCAGCTGGTTCTCAAGAAGGAGGTTCAAGGTTTCTACAAGAGGACGAAATAAGAGAAGAGATACGAATATTAAGGCAGGAATTCGCTAATCTTGAGATGGAGATGATTCTGATAGGAATTCGTTTGGCATATGCTCTTCTCCAGCCAAGGCTTGGGTAGTCACGATAAGGCGTAATGGAGGAAATTTCTGAATCATGCGAAGCCAAAACTGAAAACGAAGATCGAAGAGGTAAGCCTTCAAGCTATCCGGGCTTTGTATCTGGAGGCATTCAAAGCCTCGATCCTCTCGATGCCCGTCCTTCAAAACGACTTAAGGTGATCCTTGAATCCCCAACAGGGAATAACTCTTCTTCCACATCTCAACACACACAAGAACTAGGAATTGAAGACCTTTTTGCTGACCTGAATTTGAAGGTATGCACAATCGGCTCTAACACAGCCAAACGTGCTAATCCATCTATTCAAACCCAGGAATAGAATTGGTCGATCACTCCCCTATCTCAAGAATCACTAAAAGCATACCAGTGGCATCTTTAAGTCCCGGTGCCAAAAAAAGGATAGGCGCAGGGTGGCCATCTAACTACCCCACGCGTCCAGTCCCCAACATTTTTCTCACGAGTCCCATAAGGGACACCTCTTGTGTTATTTCTCATGTTGAGAAATTCAAGAAGAGGTTCGATGGTGACCCAACGGCTATCATCGAAGAGACGATCGACATAAACCTAGGAACTGAGAAGAACCTAAGGTTAACCAAGATTGGAACCTCCCTATCTCCAGAGGAATGGGAAAATGTGATTTCCTTTCTCGAAGAATATCGTAATGTCTTTGCCTGGTCATACTATGATACGCCAGGGCTAGATCTCACATTAGTGCAACATCACCTAATATTCAATGAAGGGGCTAAGCTTGTAAGGCAGAACTCTGACGTTAGAAGACCCACCCTTGAGCTCAAACTTAAAGAAGAAATTGACAAAATGCTCAAAGCAAAGTTCATTATCCCCGTCGATTACTCAGAATGGTTGGCCAACATAGTGGTCTTACTCAAGAAAGACGAGAGGATCCGAGTGTGTGTTTACTATAGAGACCTCAACAAGGCATGCCTAAAGGACGAATTTCCATTATCAAACATAGATGCCTTGGTCGACAACATTGCGAGGGCGGCACGAGATGTTGTCATTCGTGGATGGCTTCTCAGGTTACAACCAGATCTTCATGGCAGAAGAAGGCCAGACCAAGACTTTACTCATAATGCAATGGGAAACTTATTGCTACAAAGTCATGCCCTTCGGCCTCAAAAATGCAAGGGCAACTTATCAACGAGCAATGACTAGCATCTTCCACGTCTTAATGCACACCATCATGGAAGACATTTTGGTCAAGTCAAAGACCAGGCCTAATCATCTCACCAACTCAAACTCAAACCGCAAAAATATGCCTTTGGGGTTGAATCAAGCAAATTACTAAGCTTTATAATAAGCCAAAGAGGTATTGAGGTGGACCCGTCCAAAATACGAGCCATCACTGAAATGCCCTCTCCTCGGAACATTAGAGAAATTCGTGAGCTACAAGGTCGTATACAAGCCATAAGGCGTTTCATTTCACAACTAGCAGACAAGTGTGTGTCGTTTAATAGACTACTAAAGAAAGATACCCCATTCATATGGGATAATAAGTGCCAAGAAGCATTTGATCAAATCAAGGAGTACCTCACGAAACCACCCATCCTTAGTACTCCTAGTCCAGACAAACCATTTTTCCTATACATGTCAGTGAGAGACAAGACCATGGGGCCAATGTTAAGACAATACGATGACCATGGAAAAGAACAAACGATATACTACATCTGCAAGACTATGGTGGACTATGAGATAAATTACAAGGACGTGGAGAAGTATTACTTGACGTTTGTGTGGGTCATGTAGAAGTTAAGACACTATGTCTTCTCTCATTCAGTCAAGCTCATCTAAAAAATAAACCCATTCAAGTACCTATTGGAGAAACCAGTCCTGAACAGGTGCTTAGCGAAGTGGAGAATGCTATTGAGCGAGTTCGAGATTGAATATGTTAAACGAGAACGATGGGGAAGTGTCTCTCGTGGCTTCAGATGACCTAGTTAAAGCAAAACCATGGTTCCATGAAAGATGGGTTATACCTTGGAAGGAGCCACAAAAAAGGATAAAGAAAGCCCTTCGAAGGTTTTTTATGGGATTCTTAGTAAGAGGTCATCTCATGTTCAAAAAGTCCTTCAATGGCATCATTCTACGGTATCTTGATCAGCTAGAAATCGACCAAGTACTGATAGAGTTGCACAATGAAGGAGGTTATTCTGGCACAGCTGCCTTAGCTCAAAAAATCTGGCGCCAAGGCTATTACTGGACCACCATGGCTGAAGATTATTGGAAGTTCCTAAAGAGGTGTCCCAAATGTCATCTTTATTGAGACCTCATCCATGCACCATCCGTACCACTCAACTCAACACCGTCTGTATGGCCCTTTGTCATATGGGGTCTTAATATTATCGGAATGATCTCACCGAAAGCCTCAAACAGCAACCATTTTATATTAACAGCTACAGAGTACTTCACCACATGGGTAGCCGCATCATTTGTAAAAATTGAGGGACAACATGTTGCCCGTTTCATAAAGAATAATATTGTATTCAGGTTTGGTGTTCTTGAGTCAATCATTACTGACAATGGATCCAATCTCAAAATTGAAAAGGTCTCTAAGGTGTGTAAAAAGTTTGGGATAATGCAGAAATTCTCGACACCTTACTACCCTCAAGGAAATGGACAGGCAGAGGCTACAAACGAAGGACTTCCCAAACAATCTCAAAGCTTCCCCTAGGGTATGGAAGATAGACTTTTGGTTAGCATTCCTAATCAAGAAGGGCCACAGTTTGTTCCCCATGCCCTGGCTCCTTACATAAGTGGGAGGGAAATAGGCCCTTCTTTATTGGGGGATAATTCTTCTCGGCCCCTTGCATTCTGCAGCTGAGATAATACAATGTTGTTTCTTTTCCTTCGTCATTGTTATGTGCCAACAATGCCACAATGATGCCTTTTGGATTAAAGAATGTTGGTGCCACATACCAGAGAGCGATGACGACCATCTTCAAAGACATGATGCACAAGGAGGTGGAGTGTTATTTAGATGACTTGGTGGTAAAATATGAAGAGAAGGATGCTCACATGAGAGAACTTGAAAAGGTGTTCAAGTGACTACCCCTTCATCAACTTAAAATGAACCCATTGAAATGCACTTTTGGCGTGCGTTAGGGAAAATTCTTGGGGTTCATTGTTAAACACCGACGGCATGAGGTTGAGCCAGTCATGGGCTCATCTGCATCGTGCACCAGTACTCTGGTCAGCGCTTGTCTGCGAAGAAATTGAGCTTTGATCAGAAACAGAGAGAAGAGAAACAAAAGCACAGGAAGAGAGACATGATGGACCAAAGGATGAAGAGAGAGAGAGAGAGAGAGAGATAAAGAGGAGAAGAAATATCAGGCTGGGAAATCAATACAATGACTAAACCAGTAAGTAATTGACCTGGCGTGGCAGTAAAACGGGCTAGGTAACTCAAACTGGCTCAACAAAATTACTACTAAACGACAGTACCAATATCGACTGCTAGACACGATGGCTAGTCTGTCGTGGCAATAAAGAGGGCACAGTAACTCTATATAGCACAACAACATTATGGCTAAACGACAAGACCACCATGGAAGGCTTATCTCAACCCTTATTAATCAAATGAAAGAGTGAGAGAAACCTTAAACTACACAACTTTGGTCCACGCTGCATGACCTTAAACTGCACAGCTTTGGTCTGCGCTGCATGACCATAAACTATAGCATAAGTCAAGCTACATGACCCTAAACTTCATGGTCCAAACTATATGACCCTCAACTATAGTATACATCTTGGCTACATGATGATAAAAGGCTCCATGGTCAATGCTGCATGACCTTAAACGAAAAGAAAAATGAGAGAAGAAAGATGGGGGAGAGAAGAACTTTACCAGGTGGGGAGATCAACACAATGACTAAACCGGTAAGTAATTGACCTGACATGGCAGTAAAACGAGCTTCATAACTCAGACCGGCTCAACAGAAGAGCCTTTGGTTGGCGCTCATCTGCGTCATGCACCAGTTATTCGTTGGCGAGGAGGGTACCTCAGTTTATCGAGGTGACCAGCTTTGGGTATAACCCCTACCCTGTGCTAGCAGATCGTTACATAGCAGATCCAAAGTCATGGCTGGTTCCTTAGTGAGTAAGGTACCTCAGTTTATTGAGGTGACCAGCTTTAGGTATAATCCCTACCCACTGCTAGCAGGTCGTTACATAGTAGGTCCAAAGTCATGACTGACGTAGCCATTTCAAGGCGTCTATGGCATCTTGGAGTGTGTTTCGTAACCTTCTGGGAATTATGTTCTTCTTCATTAGACTTGACTTGCTTTCCAACCCAATTATAAGGGCCTTATATTCTGCCTCACTATGAGAACCAGCCTCGGCAAGAGAGAAAGAAAGTGGCAATACTCCGTCTTTCAGGGTTAGGAATATCACTCCAGTGCCTCCTTGGTCTGATTGTAAGGCTCCGTAGAAGTACAATCCCCACGTGCGAGCTAGCTCTACGCATAATACTTCTTCATTAGGGAGGTCACTTGATAAGGGAGATTGTGCCAGTACGGGGTGTGCAGTTAGTGCCATGTCAAAGGGAATTGTTCCCATTTGATCTGGGTCTCTTTGTCTTGGATAGACAACAAAAGAGCCTTTGGTCGATGCTCGTCTGCATCGGGCACCAGTTATTCCTTGGCGAGTAGGGTACCTCAGTTTATCGAGGTGACCAGCTTTGGGTATAACCCCTACCCAGTGCTAGCAGGTCGTTACGTAGCAAGTCTACAGTCATGGCTAGTTCCTTGGCCAGCAGGGTACCTCAGTTTATCAAGGTGACCAGCTTTGAGTATAACCCCTACCCTCTACTACCAAGTCGTTACATAGCAGGTCCAAATTTGTGGTTGACTTAGCCTTCTTGGGGCGTCTTTTGGTTTGTCGGAGTGATTTCCTTGTTTGTTTCAAAAATACGTTCAAACACCTCTCCAGCCTGAAGCTCGATAGGGTTAGCCCTAGCAAGAGTACTGGGAGACTTTGGGGTGTTGGCCCCTTGTTTGGAAGATGATGCCTTTTCATTAGTCCTGACCATATCAATCTCTAGTGTGTCATCTTCGTCATATCGGTCCCATTTGGGAAGGTTATCGAGGTTTGGAGATGAAGGGCTTCCTCTTAGGAGGTTCAAAAAATCTTCTTTGGGTTCTTGAAAGTGATGATCACAACCCAATATGAACTGATTGGGATCCTCTTCTTCATCTCAACACTCAATCATGTGAATGACAACGTTCTCTTTCGAGTTGTCTTGAGCTCCCGGCTTTTTGGTCGTTGTGACCATATTTTTAGGGAGAGGATTTATGAGGATACCCATCTTTTGATTAGGCTCTTTGACAGGTTCATTTCTAAGTGCGACAGTAATGCCCCTCCTATTGATTAACCCTTGAATAACCCATTTCAAATATCTGCAGTTTTGAGTATCATGAGCATGGTTTGGATGCCATTTGCACCACCTGCTCTTTTCCGTGACTTGAAATGGTGGTTCAAATGGTGGCAGGTGATAAACCATATTCTTAAGCAAGAGTAATTCCAACACTTTTTCTAATGGGTCTTTGAGAGGAGTGAAATTATCCTCTCGACTTTGGTTATGATTTTTTTTATCATTGACCCTAGGCTGACCCCTTCAGTTTTTATTTTGATTGTTGCATTGAGCAGTTGAACCTTAGGTCGATCCGTTAACGACGATCTCATTAAACTGACAGGAAGCATTCCCCTTATTTTTGTTCTTATTTTAGGAAGCTATTACCGGCTTGTTGTCGGGCTTGGTGCTGAGGGGTGTCCCTCTCGCCCTTTCATGTCGTGCCACCCACTTGATCATGGAGTTGAAAGAGTGGAGGATAAGACCTTGGCTGAAGAAGGTCCTGTACATGGGAGAAACATTCTCTAAGACTATAGAGATCTTGGCTGGGTCTGTAAGTAGACATTCTATGACCTGCATTGTCGCCTCACGGAATCGATCGATGAAATCCTTGAAGGATTCTCCTAGGATTTGTTTTGTTGCACTGAGTTTGCCCATGGAGAAAGGTCTTGGTGTCAACCGACGGTAGTTAAAGATCTTGGCAGGGTCTGTAAGTAGACATTCTGTGACCTGCATTGTCGCCTTGCAGAATCAACGGATGAAATCCTCGAAGGATTCTCCTGGGATTTGTTTCGTTGCACTGAGTTTGCCCAGGGAGAGGGGTCTTGGTGTCGACCCACGGTAGTGAGAGACGAACAGGTTGAACATTTCGTCTGGAGTGATGTGTGGTTGAGCAGACATTGTTCTCTAATGTCAGTTCAAGGTCTCACCGGTCAATATTTGTGAAAAAATGACCTTCAGTTGGTTAGTCCTGTCTCACAAAGCTCGGACGGAGAGAAGGTACGTGTTGACATGAGTATCTGGATCACTTTTCCCATTGAACTTGTTTCTAAATTCTGGGACGACAAATCCCGGGGGAAGGTCTTCCATGCCTCCAAGGGTCTCATGAACATAAGCCTTTGGGGGTAGAATTTCATGCATACCCATTCTTACAAGCATATCTTGCATTGCTTCTAAGGTGCCTTCTTATTGAGTATTTAGTATGGCAGTAGGCCCACTGGTTGGTGGGTTCCCAAGCCTAGACTGATAAGTTGAAACTTGGGATATATGTTGGCTTGCATGGGCCTGAGATTGATGAACCGCAGTCACCGAGGCAGTTTGATACATTGGTGGGCGCCAAACTGTTCACAATAGTTCTTCCGATGAAAATCTCTCGAACTTTAACAACTTAAACTAATTAAAAATATGTAAATAAAGTGGTAGAGAAAGTGAGACAGATCGAATTCAAATCTGAGGCCAGATTTGCTCGAAAACGGGCAGATCTACTCTCAGATCTATGGCAGAGTCAACATGATCCAAAGCATTAAAATACGATATTTAAGACAAGTTAACAGATCAAAAATAAATAAAAAAAGAAAAACAGTAAAAATAAGAAGAAAGAGAGAGGAATAAATAATACCAAACTGGGCCAGATGGCCCGTGATTCCTGAGCCTTCGAGGGCTCACTCGGAGCAAAACTGGTCCTCTTTGCCTCTCTAATCCGGATGTTGACCAACAGATCTTTGGTGTAAAGAGTTCGATCTAGGATTGTTATGCCTTAATTCTAGTTTTGAACTAGGGTTTTTGTGCCCTAGGTCTAGGTTTTCTCAATCTCAGGGGTTAGGACTTCAGGAGGCTAGGGTTTCTATCTTCTTTAGGGTTTTCAATCTAGAGATTTTTCTAAAGCTGTCAGTTTTTCTCGTGGTCTGGAGGAGAATTTCCTTAGTTTTCTAAGGGTTTTGTGATCTCCATATGTTAAATATGAATTCAAAGATTTTCTTTAATTGTTTGGGATTTTTGGGGATTTTTTCTAAATTTTTAGGAATTTTCTAAGGTTTTCCTATTTTTGGTATTTTTCGGTAATTTTCATAATTTCAGGAATTTCTAAGGTTATTTTTGTCTCTTTATCTCTTCCTTTTTGGGTTAGGGAGAGGTGGCATTTATAAGATTCAATTGGTGATTTTTCTTAAATTGTTTGGAGTTTTATCGGAATGTTTTGGATTTATCTTGAAGTTGTATCCTTATCTAATTAAAGAAAATGCATTTACTGCATCATCAGATTCATTGAATGCATCATCAAGCCGTGCTTGGGCTTGTCGGGCCCCATACAGCCCGGTCCGCGACCCGCAGCCCAACAATTAGGTCTCATGCAGACTAAATTATCATTTGTTATATCTTTTTATCTGTAGGTCCGATTCAGGTGATTCTTAGGCCGTTGGAAAGCTCTTGGGGTCTACTTCAAATTGGGATAGGATTTGGGTAGTTTTGGGGTAACTAATTTGGGTATACTAAGAAAATATGGTCATAAGGGTTCAAAAAACCATAAAATTTGCCAGATTTAAAATGGAGTGTCTACAGTTGCCCCTCTTTGGCACTCCCTATTCTTCAATAGATAGGTGAGTGGCACATAAGTAGACACTTTGGCGTTCCTTATCCTTCGAGGGGCAGGTGAACGTCAAAGATAAGGCAAACAAATTAAATTTCTTCCTGAGGTCACATGATCAGGGGGCACACCAACTATCCCTCCAAGTCATTGCGCTCACTTAGATCACCCACCTAGAGCATTTTTCCTCCTAGGGTTTTCGGAGTGAGATGTCGGTGAGTTACACAAGCTTGAAACTCAAGTAGGATTTTCTAGTCATGCCACTTAACTTCAGGGGTTTTTGTTGTTTGAATTTTTAACCCTAGAATTTTCTTTGATATCCTTAGGGTTTCCTAAGCTGTCTATAAGAAAAGGCTTTCTCTAGAAAGAGACTTGTCTAGCCGAATCCGAAGTAAGAGACGAGGCAACAACGCGACATTCACGGTAACGCAATAATCATCATATACATGTTTCCAAGCTCTTTCGTTTTTTTTAATACTTTTTTTTTAGAATTTTTGAAAGTAAGGGGATATTTGAAATAGAACCCGGAGCAAGGACAAGTTACAATTTTAACAAAGAAATTAAATTTTTTGGAAAATACAAGATATATAGTGAAAATTTTGAAACGAGAAAGATATTTCGAAAGCAACGTTGGTTAGCAGCTTTAACTCCTGCAACCATAGAGCCCTCTAAGCAATTTAGTGTAATGCAACGATGAACCATACACCTGACCCTTTTACGTCAATATGAGGATAGACGGAATCCGTCAAACAGGGTGGTTGTGCCCTGGATACACCTGACCTTTTTGTGTCATACGGGGCTAGACGGTACATGCCTCGACTCTTTTACGTCTCACGAGTTTGATGTTTTTCCATCGAATAGGGTGGTTGTGCTTTGGATACACCTGACCTTTCACGTCATACGGGGATAGATGGTACCTGCCTCGGCTCTTTTGCGTCGCACGAGTTTGTCATTTTGCCATTGAAACAGGGTGGTTATGCCCTGGATACACTCGACCTTTCACGTCATATAGGGCTAGACAATACCTATCTCGGCTCTTTTACGTCGCATGAGTTTGATGTTTTTATATTGAATAAGGTGGTTGTGTCTTGGATACACCCGACTTTTCACGTCATATGGGGCTAGATGATACTTGTCTCTGCTCTTTTACGTCGCACTAGTTTGACGTTTTTCCTGTCTCGGCTCTTTATCATCACACGACTTTGACGTTTTTCCTGTCTCGATTTTTTAATAATGCACGAGTTTGACGTTCTTTTCATTTCTTTTTTTTTTTTTTTTTTTCTTTCTTGGGCTTTTTTATGTCGCACAAGTTTGACATTCATCTTGTCTCGACTCTTTAACGTTGGACAAGTTTGACGCTTATCCTGCCTTGACTCTTTTACATTGCACGAGTTTGACGTTTATCATGTCTCGACTCTTTAACGTGGCATGAATTTAATGCTTATCTTGTCTCGGCTCTTTTACGTCGCACGAGTATGACGTTTATCATGTCTCGACTCTTTTATGTGGTACGAGTTTGACGTTTTCGGAATTAGCCTTTGGGACATCGTACACACACAAGGGGATGAGCTTGCTTCATTTTGCCTCAGGGGATCTAATTGAGAGAAAAATGCCCCCAGACTAACCAATATCGTCAATGGCGAGGTTCACTCATCTCCAATATGTGATGGTTGGTAGTTATATTCATACAACCATGGAGTGCCTAGCTAGTTTCAAGCCATCATAACAGGCGTAGGAAGTTGGCTTCGAGAACTAGGCCAGATCGACTAACAGTTTAACCTCTTGTAGTGATAGAAGAAGTCCTTTTTAAAAGGGCTTTAGAAATTGAGTGTTTTAACAATCAGATTGAAAAAAAGCTTTTCAAAGGGACAGGCCTTACAATTTTGCCACCTGTGGCCCCTTTGATGGTCACTTTCTTTACTATATTTTACCCAAATATGATGAAGGGATTTCCTTGTGGGATCGTGAGAACTCAAAAGTCTCGAAGTTATTTTTTTACTTTTGGAGCTTTCATCTTGTACTTTGTGGGTCCATGAAGAGTTCTTTGGATTCTTGTTGAGCTTCCATCTTGGAGAGGTTCCAATGTTCTTCCAGGATTCGTCGAAGTCACTTCGGTTTTCCATTCATATCACGCTCCCGCATCTTTTTGAGTTGGTTTTGTTGAGAACCTGCAGGGTTTTGGAGAAGTCTTCGTCCTCAGGGTCTGTTTGTGACGTATTCTTGGAACTTGCAAGTACTTGTTTGTACTTGAGTGTTTTTAAATCATAAGCTCCTTCTCGGAGATTTTTTTTTTTTCTATTTTTTTTTTTTTTTTTTTTTTTACCCATGATGCTCTTTCAGGTTTTCACCAAGCCCATTTTTTTTAATTTTTTTTTGTGTGATGCCTTTTTCGGTTTTTGCCACTCTTTTAAGCCTGGTGCGGGTAGTATTTTCTGAGATACATCACATTGATGGGGTCATTGAGCTCGTACCCCCTCTTGATTCTTGATCTTGTAAGAATTGCCTACGTGCACTCGGGTGACCACGAATGGCCCCTCCCAATTAGGTTTGAAATTGCCAAAAGGGTGTGGGTTTGCAGGAGTGTGGAAGATTTTCTTGAGTACTAGGTCCCCTTCCCTGAACTGCCGAGGAACAACTTTACTTTGGTATGCCCTCTCGATTCTACGCTGGTAAGCAACAATATTTTGTCTACTAGTTGTCGTTTTTCATCAAAAATAATGAGGGCAACGATTCGTGCTTTGATCTGTTGTTCCTTATTTGAATCTTTATGAAGAAGCACTCGAAGAGACGGTATCTCAACTTCAATGGGTAACACTGTTTCCATGTCATACACCAATGAGTACGGGATCATGCCAGTAAGAGTCTTCTCAGTTGTCCGGTAGGCCCATAGCGTGTCATTTAGCTTTCATACAAATCTTTGCCACCTTTTATTATTCTATCTATAATTATGAGAAGTCCTTTGTTTGTAGCCTTTGCTTGTCTATTTCATTGAGGGTACTAACGTGTGGAAAATTTCTACGTTATCCCAAACGTTTTGCACACCTTAGAGACATTTTCGTTTTTGAGATTGGATCCATTATCAATAATGATTGACTTAGGAACATCGAACCTGAATACAATACTGTCCTTTACGAAACGGGCAACATGTTGTCCCTCAATTTAGACAAATGATGTGGCCTCCACCCATTTGATGAAGTATTATGTAGCCGTTAATATAAAACGGTGGTCGTTTGAGGTTTTTGGTGAGATCATTTCGATGATATCAAGACCCCATAAGGCAAAGGGCCATACAGGCGGTGTTGAGTTGAGTGGTACAGACGGTGCATGGATGAGGTATTTATAAAGCTGATATTTGGGACACCTCTTTACGAACTTCCAACAATCTTTAGCCATGGTGGTCCAATAATAGCCTTGGCGCCTGACCTCCTTCATTGTGTAACACTGTCAGTACTCAGTCGATTTCTAGCTAATCAAACACTGTAGAATGATGCCATCGAATGACTTTTTGAACAGAAGATCACTTCTTACTAAGAATCCTATAGAAAACCCTCGAAGGGCTTCTTTATCCTTTTTTATGGCTCCTTCAGGGTATAACCCATCTTTCAGCAAAGACAGAACATCATGGTACCATGATTTTGCCTTAACTAACGCATCTAAAGCCACGAGAGATACTTCCCCATCATTCTCATTTTCTAAAAGAATATCAACCATTGAAGCAAGGGTCGCAAGGGCGTCGACAAACTGATTATTTTTCCTTGTTACATGTTAAAAGGTGATTTTCTTGAAATATAGGATCATCTTTTCAACCATTTCTTGATAGGGCTTGAGCTTTTCTTCTTTCACCTTCCAAATCCCTTTAACTTGGTTTATGACAAGTAAGGAGTCGTCAATCACTGGTATTTGTTGGATTTTCATTCCCATGGCATTCTCGAGCCCGGCTATGAAAACTTCATATTCAGCAACATTATTGGTACATGGGAAATTCAATCTGATGGCTGTTGCCATTAAAATATTCTCGGGTGAGCATAGTATGATTCCTATACCTGACCCATATTCATTCCTTGCACCATCGAAGTATAGCTCCCAAATTGATTCCTCAATTGTGAAGAGGTTCTCATCAAGGAGATCTGTGTTGACGGCAGTGTTATCTGGCAGTACGTGTTCAGCTAAGTGGTCAGCAATGACTTGTCCTTGGATCGATTTTTTGGTAACATATTCAATCTCGAACTCGCTCAATAGCATTCTCCACTTCGCCAAACTTCTGTTCAAGACTGGTCTCTCCAATAGATACTTGAGTGAGTGTATTTTTTAGATGAGCTGGTCTGAATGAGATAAGACATAGTGCCTTAACGTCTGCATGGCCCACACCAGCGTCAAGCAATGCTTCTTCACATCCGTGTATCTTATCTCATAATCCACCATAGTCTAGCAGATGTAGTCTACCATTTGTTTTTTTCCATGGTCATCGTATTGTCCTAACATTGCCCCCATGATCTTGTCTCTCACTAACATGTATAGGAATAGGGGTTTGTCTGGACTAGGAGGACTAAGGATGGGAGGTTTGGTGAGGTACTCCTTGATATGATCAAACGCTTCTTGGCACTCCTTATCCCATATGAATGGGGTATCTTTCTTGAGTAAGTCTATTAAAAGGGGCGCACACTTGTCTGCTAGTTGTGAGATGAACGCCTTATGGCTTTTATGCGACCTTGCTGCCCACGAATTTCTCTGATGTTCTGAGGAGAGGGCATTTCACTGATGGCTCGTATTTTGGATGGGTCCACCTCAATACCTATTTGGCTTACTATAAGGCTAGTAATTTGCCAGATTCAACCCCAAAGTCACACTTTTGCAGATTGAGTTTGAGTTGATATTTTCATAACCTTTCGAAAATGGTTCTCAGGTTGGTGAGATGATCAGGCCTGGCCTTCGACTTGACCAGAATGTCGTCGACGTAGTCTTTCATGATGGTGTGCATTGAGTCGTAGAAGATGCTAGTCATTGTCCACCAATAATTTGCCCTTGCATTTTTTAGGCTGAAGGGCATGACTTTGTAGCAGTAAGTTCCCCATTGCATTATGAAGGAAGTCTTGGTCTGGTCTTCTTCTGTCATGAAGATCTGATTGTAACCTGAGAAGCCGTCCATGAATGACAACATCCCTTGCCCCGCAGTATTGTCGACCAAGGCATCTATGTTTAGTAATGGAAAATTTTCTTTTGGGCATACCTTATTGAGGTCTCTGTAGTCAATGCACACTTGGATCCTCTCATCTTTCTTGGGTACGACCACTATGTTGATCAACTATTCTGAGTAATCGAAGG
This sequence comes from Amborella trichopoda, assembly GCF_000471905.2. Next base: position 1,016,541 of record NW_006499969.1, on the reverse strand, counting down.
GGGTAATGAATTTCTCTTTGAGCAGCTTGTCAATTTCTTCTTTAATTTTGAGCTCAAGGTGGGTCTTCTGACGTCCGAGTTTTTGCCTTACAGGCTTGGCCCTGTCATTGAATATTAGGTGATGTTGCGCCAATGTTGGATCTAGCCCTAGCATATCATCGTATGACAAGGCGAAGACATCGCAATATTTCTTGAGAAAGGAAATCATATTTTTCCACTCCTTCCAATCTTGGTTAACTTTGGGTCCTTCTTAGTTCCTAGGTTTATGTCGATCGTCTCTTTGATGATAGCCGTTGAGTCACCATCGAACCTCTTCTTGAATTGCTCAACTTGGGAAGTGAGTTCCTCAGGTTGAGGGATTTCTTCAAACTCTTGGCTCTCTTGATCTTTGTCTTAGTCATCCAATTTGTTATCTTGGATATTGTACACCGTTATTGAGCTATCTTGAGTGTTCGCCTTTTTTTAAAATTCTTTTTCAATATTATCATGTTTTGATTTTTCAACGGTTTTTGAAATAACACAAGTTGTGGCCCTTATGAGACTCACGAGAGAAATGTTGGGAACTGGACCCCCGGGGTGATTAGATGGCCACCCTGTGCCTATCTTTTTTTTGGCACCGGGATTTGAAGGTGTCACTAGTATGCTTCCAGCTATTCTCGAGATAGGGGAGTGATCGGCCAATTCCGTTCTTGGGTTTGAATTGGTGGATGAGCACGCTTGGCTGTGTTAGAGCCGATTGTGCATACCTTCAAATCCAGGTCAGCAAAAAGGTGTTCAATTCCCAGTTCTTGTGTGTGCTGAGATGTGGAAGAAGAGTTATTCCCCTTTGAGGATTCAAGATCACCTTAGGTTGTTTTGAAGGACGGGCATCGAGAGGATCAAGGCTTTGAATGCCTGCAGATACAAAGCCCGGATAGCTTAAAGGCTTCATCCGGCTTTGCAATATGGTGAGAGAACACTCAAGACCTCTTGGATCTCCGTTTTCAATTTTGGCTTCAAATGATTCAGAAATTACCTCTGTTACGCCTTGCCCTTGACTACTCAAGCCTTGGCCTGGTTGGAAGCCTTGGGAGAAGAGCATGTGCCAAGCTTCAAGGGACCCGAAACCGTATCGATGTTGACATTAAATAATGTCATCCATCGATGCAAAAGTGTGCAAAATTTGAGGAACAAGGTCGCCGACCTCTAAGCGTAAGGTGGCACAATTGGCTTTCTCGAAGGAAGTGAGGGAGATTTCTCCGAGCTCGACTCCTACAGCTAGCTTCCCATTATGTACACTAGGATTAAAAAAAACAAGGGGTTCAGCACATACCTTTGTGACACCATTTTTAGTTGGAAATTTGAGGCATTGATGGAGTGTAGAGGCAACCACAAGGTTTTCATAGGTGGTTGCAGATCTTTGAAGTTCCTTGTTCGGCTCATGATCTACAACTGTCACTGGTTGTTTGGTTTTTTAGGTATTTCCCATTCTTTCATCGAGAGTATCTGCTATCAATTGAATGGGTTTGAACACTCGACCTCTTCGGATTAGGGAGTCGACCTTGCCAGTCTGAAGCTCGATAGGGTCAGCCCTAACAAGAGTAATGGGAGACTTTGGGGTGTCGGCCCCTTGTTTGGAAGATGATGTTATTCATTGGTCCTTACCATATCAATCTCTAGTGTGTCATCTTTGTCATATCGGTCCCATTTAGGAAGGTTATCGACGTTTGGAGATGAAGGGCTTCCACTAAAGAGGCTCAAAAGATCTTCTTCAGGTTCTTGAAAGTGATGATCACAAGCCAATATGAACTGACTGGGATCCTCTTCTTCGTCTCCACACTCAATCATGTGAATGACAACGTTCTCTTTCGAGTTGTCTTGAGCTTCCGGCTCTTCTGTCGTTGTGACTATATTTTTAGAGAGAGGATTTGTGAGGATACCCATCTTTCGATTAGGCTCCTCGGCAGGTTGATTTCTAAGTGCGATAGTGATGTCCCCCCTATTGATTAACCTTGAATCACCCGTTTCAAATATATGCAGTTTTGAATATCATGAGCATGGTTTTGATGCCATTCACACCACCTTCTCTTATCCGTGACTTGAAATGGTGATTCAGATGTTGGCGAGAGATAAACCATATTCTTAGCTAATAGTAACTCCAACACTTTTTCTAATGGGTCTTTGAGAGGGGTGGAATTATCTTCTCGCCTTTGGTTATTATTTTGAGCATTAGCTTTAGGTTGACCTCATCGGTTTTGATTCTGAATATTGCATTGAGGTGCTAAACCTTGGGCTGATTTGTTAACGACGATCTCATAAACCTAACCAGAAGCATTCCTCTTGTTTTTGTTCTTATTTTGAGGATTTGTTTGTTGTCGGGCTTGGTGTTGAGGGGTGTCCCCCTGGCCCTTTCATGTCGTGCCACCCGCTCAATCATGGAGTCAAAAGAGTCGGGGATAAGACCTTGGCTGAAGAAGGTCTTGTACTCGAGAGCAGCATTCTCTAAAGCTATGGAGATCTTGGCTGGGTCTGTAAGTGGATATTCTATGACCCGCATTGCCACCTCACGGAATCGACTGATGAAATCCTCAAAGGATTCTCTTGGGTTTTGTTTTGTTGCACTGAGTTTGCCTAGGGAGAGAGGTCTTGATGTCGACCCGCGGTAGTGAGAGACGAATAGGTTGAACATTTCTTCCATAGTGATGTGTGGTTGAGCGAACATTGTTCTCCGATGCTAGTTCAAGGCCTCACCATTGAATGTTTGTGAAAAGATGGCCTTTAGTTGGTTAGGCATGTCTCACAAAGCTCGAAAGGAGAGGAGGTACGCGTTGACGTGAGTATCTGGATCGCTCTTCCTATTGAAATTGTTTCTAAATTCTGGGATGACAAATCCCTAGGGAAGGTTTTCCCTGCCTCCAAGGGTCTCATGAACATAGGCATTTGGGGGTAGAATTTCATGCATGCCCATTCTTACAAGCATATCCTGCATTACTTTTAAGATAACATCTTGTTGAGTATTTGGCATGGCAGTAGGCCCACTGGTTTGTGGGTTCCCAAAAGTAGACTGTCAAGTTGAAACTTGGGGTATATGTTGGCCTGCATGGGCTTGAATTGATGAGCCACAGTCACCCGGACAGTTTCATACATTAGTGCCTGAGGGGCGAACTGACCAATAGGTGTCGCCACCAGTTGTGGAAATTACATGGTTTGTTGCACCGAATGAACCTGAGGGACCGATTGAAAAATCGGTTGACTCGGTTGTGCTAAGGGTTGACCTATACCATTAATTTGGTTTGGGATCGACCCATAAGCTGAGGTATGAACAATATAACTTAGGTCAACTAAACTTTTGAGGGCAGCTTGGAAGCCTATCTCGCCTAAGGGTCGGTTTGAGTCGACACCTCTGCTTCGTACAGAGTTCAAGACATCATGAGTTGTACTATGGTGGCTCGAGGTTGGGTTAGATCCTCTAGATATAGGTGGGTCTTGGTTTTGAGATCGCTGCGCTTCGGAGTTATCTTGGTTCGAGTTACGGGAATTGGCTTTAGATGTTGCATGAATTTTTTCCCTCACTCGACTTCTACTTTGGTTGCCTAAAATCCTCTGTAGGACGACGCCTGGTCAAACTCCCTTACTATTCATGATTTTTTGGGCGGAGCAGGCTTTACAGGCCACACAGATCTCAGGATTAGGAGTGGATGCTTGGGACTCTACCTCTAATTGAAAACTTAAGCGTTGGATAATGGATTGTCTTTAGGTCTGTCGATAACTCCAAGGGATTGCAGCATACCCGTCCCTAGGTTTGGGCAGGTTAAGCGTAGAATCGGCCGTGGAGTAGTCTTCATGGTCGCCTTGAGTGACTGACTTGGTGATTGCTTTTAGCTGGGTTCTAAAATCTAGACTTAGGTGTGATCTAAACTCAACGACTTAGGGCAAACCTAACCTCACACTAGGGGCAAAAACCTTAGCTAAGACCTAGGTGAAGACTACAATAGAACCTAGACTTACTAGACTCAACGGATTTTGGTTAAGACCCTGAACTAGGGTAAGCCTAGTCTAGCTCTAGAGGCAACTCTTAAGCTTAAACCTATGCTAGAACCTATACTAAGATCTAGATTAGATGGTGCACGAGTCTTGGCTCGCACCAAGAGTGGGTCTAGGTTTGGAGGGGTAAGCAACTCTAATGCATTTTTAGTCTTTTTAATTTTGATGAAACACAGTTAAACTAAGCATGTTGAAAGCAAGGAAAATAAGATTTCTGTGATGAAACACAGTTAAACTAGTCGGTACTGGTAATGATGTCTAGTAGTAATCCTGTTAACCAGTCTTAGTTACCGAACCCGTTTTGCTACCACGTCAGGCCAATTATTCACCAGCTTAGTCACCGCTCTAATCCTCTTGCTCAGTCGAACTCTTCTTTCCCCCATCTTACTTCTCTTATTTTTCTTTTTGAATTCGCATGCTTGTGTATGTTCATCAAAGAGGAAAAGAGTGAGGTCCGACCCACCTATCTTATAACCTTTGCCATATGTATGTGATTGTAGAAACAAGAAGAATACAAGCCAAGGGAGGCGATTCTGAACCAGTTTTATTACTGGGGGGACTTTCTTCGTGATCTAAGAGGGTGTCCACGCGAGCCAGGCTGATTAAGTCACCCACCTTAAATTCCTCTCTCACCGGTTGGTAATATGTGCCCCCATTCTCGAACGAGGTTCTCGAGAGAGCGATATCAAAAATGTCTTGGGTTTTCCCTCAAAACCCAGGACGCGTACCACCCGATCAACAAGGGATCCGAAGGGCGAGATCGAGGCACCTAACCAAAGAGCCCCATCCAAAATTTGGTTGCCCTTGACAAATGCACCTTGGATATGAGAGATGACTGAGTGAAGCACAACTCTCAATCTGGAAGCAAGGACTTTGGACAGTAGTTTGTATTGACCAAGCTAATAGGTCTAAAGTCTTTTTAACTCTTCAGCCCCTTCAATCTTGGAGAATAATGCGAGGAAAGTTGCTCATAGCCTTATTGATGACCCCTCTAGAGTGAAATTCCGAGAAGAATTCCAACATATCAGGGCGTATGAGCTCCCAAAAGGTTTTGTAGAAGGTTATAGGGTAGCCATCCTACCTGAGAGCACAGTCGAGGCTCAAATCCTTGAGAGCCAATAGAATTTCAGTCTCTCTGAATGGACGTTGCAGCCATGTCACATTAATGGGAGTAAGGGATCGAAAGGTTATATCGTGCATAGTGGGTCTTGGGCCATGGCATGAAGAGAATAGATTGGAGAAGAAGTGTACTGCTGCTTGCTCTATCTGATGGGGTTGGTCTAGGACCACATTGCTGACCTTGAGATGGGTAATGGCATTTTTGCGTCTCCAAACAATTAGCTATCTTATGGAAGTAGCATGTGTTCAAGTCTCCTAACTTGAGCCATTTGACCCTTGCTCTCTTGACCCAATAAACCTCCTCCTTATGAAGAGTGTCGTGGTAATCAAACTTAGCTTTAGCATACAGATCATGTTCAACTGGTAGCAAGGGTCTTAGTTCCTCCTCAGAGTCCCAGGATTGGATGTCTTGGATCAAAGCCTCCTTTCTAGCCCGAAAGTTCCTGGGGTGTTGTCCCTTCCAAATTTTCAACTTGGATTTCAGTAGTTGCAACTTTCTTTGTACCATGAATCCCGACCATCCTGTACTACAAATGAGTTCCACGAATCCACCACAAATTGATTGAAATTGAGTTCCTTAATCTACCAAGATTCGAACCTAAAGGGCTTCGGGTCTCGTTGGACGCCTTGAGTATCAAGCAAAATAGGGCAATGATTGGAGATTGTATTGGGTAAGACTGTAGAATGAGTACCAAGGAAAGTGTGATCCCATTCAAGGGAGGTGATGAAGTGGTCAAACTTAAAGAGAGAGGGGTTAATGGAATTGTTTGACCAAGTAAATTGGATTCCTTCAAGGGGTATGTCGATGAGGTGGTGTGAGATATGAAATTAGAGAACTGCACCATGCCCGGGGACATGGAGTGGTTTGAATTACCCTCATGAGACCACCGCGTGACATTAAAGTCCCTCCCCCCCCCCCAAACACCAAGGGGCTAGGGACCTGGTGGAGATGGCTTGTAGTTCAGCCCAAAAGGAAGGCCTAAGATTGTTGGCATTGGGTCCATAGACGGCAATGCATTTCCAATGTAGCCTATCAGAGAACCTGGAAAGGATCACTGTAACTGAGAAAATGCCTACGGCATAATCTAGCAAATCATGTAGGGTGGGATCCCAAAGGATCTAGATGCCACCCGAAGCCCCTTGCACTTCCAGAGCAGTCCACCAGTAGGGCCTAAAGCCCCAAACACTTCGATTGTCAGAAACAGTGGGAGAAGGCAGTTTGGTCTCACACAGAGCCAAAAGGGAAGGGGACTGCTTAGCACACAGTTCTCTAACCGCATTTCTTTTTAGCAATTGGCCTTGGCCACAAACATTCCACATTAATACTTTTATTGGGAGAAGGATGAGGTATGGGTCCTCCTTTAACAGGAAGGGAGTTGAGAAGGGGTTGCTGAGGTTGAGTGGTTCAGAGAAGAAGGACGAGGGGTAAGGGTTTGAAGAAGTCCAGAGTTAAAGTTGGCTCCAAAAGCTAACAGGTTATCCAATTTCCTCTTTGACTTCATGATTTTGGTAGTGGAGGATGAGACTAAATCGGCATTAATGAAGTCTTATAAGGCCTCTGAGGGCCCATTGAATTTGATGCCCATCACTCTCATGACCTCTTGAGGGTCACCTTGTGCTCGGAGCAGGTCATGAAAGCGAGTGGAATCGATCGAAGTCATAGAGTGAGATAAAGAGCTCGTGGGGGAGAACCGAGAGGAATAAGGAGAAAGGGTTGACCCCTTTGAGAGAGGAGCACCACAGGGTGGAGGGCTGTAGTCGTAAGAAACAAGGTGGAAGGGCGAGAGTTTATCCTGGAAGGGATCTCTGAAAGAGGGAGGATAAGAATGCACAGAGGGATAGGAATGGGGGTAATGGGGAAGAGAAGCATAGGGTGCAGCGTGGGTGCAGGCCTGGTCTCATTAGGTGGGTTGGGGTGGATGAATTGAGACACCGACCCCATCTCCTCCTTGGGCAAATTAAAGGTGGGATCTGGACAGAGTGACTATTTGGGATTGACCTTGCCATTCTCGTCAACAGACGAGGAAAATAGATGAGAAAGAGATGGGTCCTACTATCTAGGGGATCTACGAGACAGGATATACCCCGAATTGTCCCTTACAACCGAGGATTATTCACGCGGGGGGCGGCAGGGGGAAGTCACGACTGTCGAGGGTAACTCCAAAGCGCCCACCAGAGGGAGAAGGGATGAGGACCGAGATCTTCGAGACTCAACTTCCAGATAGACTCAAAAGGTGAGGCTGCCTATTTCAAATCGAGAGGCTGTGAAGGTGGAGGTTTGCCAAAGGGGTGTCTTACGTCGTATGCAAAGGTAGAGAGAGGTCCATAGATGGAGAGCTCGCATAAGAGGAAGACCTTGGGAACGGCCCACACTGTGGTGGTAAGTCGAGGAAGGGTACAAGGCTTAGTCCAAGATGAAATGGGTTAGGGGTGACCATCGGATAGGGTTACCCTTGCCCCTAGGCACAAGATGAGGAGAAAGTTGGTTGGGAGGGCTTAGAGCATGAGCAGGTGAATAAGGGGAGGGGTCCACCATCGGATGAATAGAGCCTACATCGCGAGTGGTAGACAAGATGGGTTGGTTAGGGGCCAACGTGGGAAAATGCGTTGAATCTCCAAAAGAGGCAGCAGGGTGGTTGGTGGGGTTGAGATCCACCATAGGATGAAGAGATCCTTGTCCTTGAGGACGCTGCGAGATGGGTGGGCTAGGGTTAATAAGCACCGTTGTTAGGGTATACAGTGCACCATTACACTTTAATCACACAATACCCTTCTTTAAACTGGTGATTACCCTTCTCTAAACTGGCACTCAATGCTGGGCAAGATTTTGAACCTCCTTCCAATCTTGTCCTTGCTCTAGTTGCCTTTCTTTAATACTAGACAAGCGTTATTGCAAAATGTGTGCTTCGTAAAAAATTTGAGGAAAATCAAATACTATATACGAATAAAGTAAACTTTGTAGGTTTGGCTTGCTCCCCCATGGTATAAGATAATCGGATCCTGGCATGATGGAATCATGGTTCCGAATGATATTGGAGCCATGACCATGGACATGCAGATCTAGATACCACTTGTTTGGGAGCTCGTTCTCAAATAATAAAAATCGAGTTCCCATAATTCCATGTACGAGACCCAAATACGCAAGGAAGCGTATGAAATTGAGATCCGGTCACTCGGAGAGTGGGATCGAGACTCTAGGGCCGAAGCACACCCCTACATTGACGCTCATGGTCCAAAGCATGAGAGCTTCTTTCATGGTAATTCTTCATTGGTAAACTCCGAAACCTTTCTTTGTTTTCTATTGTAGTGGTGTCAATGTTCTATTGTCCCTTTTACTAATACTAGGAGTTAAAATCCTTGCACAAAAACAAGAGAGTCGTAGCAAAATGTCACCTAAATGAACTGAATCTAAAACAAATTGGACCATTTTTTTCCCCTCTTTTTCAGCTGGTTGCTCTGAATCGGGTGATTCAGATCACAATATGCGTTTTAACTCGGGTTTGCCTAGAACCAAGTCGGACCACAATTTCAGCTTTTTTTTTTCGGGTTAAATAACCAACTGCCATGGGAAGAAATAGGATTTGTGATTTCTCATCCTAATTGTTCCTTTGCAAAATGGTCAAAGAATCAATGGTGGTACGATCTCTATAGCTACTTACAAGGTTATAATTAATTCTCCGCACATCTGGTTACAGAAATCAAGTACGATGGATTTGGATGTCAAAAACAATCAAACTGAAGACTTCTACTAAAATTGAGAAAATCCATTCACAGCATCATGGGGTACAACCCACTTGAAATTATGCAGTATAATTTCAGCAAGTGCTGCTCATGAAAGAGAACAAGTGATAAGAAAACCATAATCCTTCCTCAGCGATCATCTTCACCTGAAAGTTCAAATCCTCCGAAAGAAAATCCAACAAATGTTTTAGAGTTTTTCTCCAGATATTTATAGAGATGTATTTTTCTCAATTCCTCAGGGCATCAAAATAGCATAGACAATGGGGGATATGCAAGCATTAGAAAATTTAATTAAAACACAAGCATAGGCAACTTGACAATCCCCCATACGAACAAAGCAATGACACATTTGTTTAGCTGTTCTATCAACATCCCCAGTTGTGGGAAAGACATGAAATACAATGAATGTAGAACCAGTAACAGTGCATAAAGCACACTCAGGTTCAAGCAGATATGCTAGACACACAATGTGGAATTTGAATAAATACCGTAAAATGATTGAATCCCCCCAATTCAACTTCAAATATTTATGAGCCCCATAGTTGCAGCATTGTGCTCTTCAACTTAGATGTATCCCAGAATTAGACTTACACAAGTGTGAACATCAAGAATATCCTTCTAACATAATATATACAAAGCCCTTACTTTGATTCTTCCTCCTGCATACAAGTGACATAAGGTCGTAGTAGGATCAAAATCTACATGGCCACAAAAAACACACGAAATAGACTGTCAATAGGTTATAACTTGAAATTTAGAGCAAAGAGCCATACCTCTTATAGAGAGTATAACCTGCAAACCCAAGGCCACCAATGCCTACGAAAAAGAGAATTATGAGTAATAAGATGGCCCAAGGTGACATTCTTTTTGGAGTGCCCGAGTTTGAGTCACCAATGCTATAGTCACTACAGCTTTCCAGATTACAAGGCTCTTGTCGTGCAGGCTGCCAAGTTATCATAAAGCAATTTAACTCGCAAAATCAACCTTTCAGCTTCCAAATAGTAAATAGGCAACCAATCCATGTGACAAATTTTTGCATTTTATCGAAGTACTTTTTCCCAGGTAAGTAGGGTGGTACCCACAAATGCAAGGTTGAAACACGATCCTTCAATTAGAGCAACACAGAAAATTGTATCAGATATTTACAGAAAAAACGCATTCTGACCACTTAAACTATGGCATCTCTGCAAAACAACAGAGATTCAATTTAAGGAGCAATGATGAGTGTGACACCCATTTGACATTCTGGGTAGTATGTGAAGCACTTAGAAACTGTTCATTAGTGTGAAGGACATAACCAAAAATCTGAAGGATCGCAGCCCACATTCTTCAAGAGACAACCACATAGTTCTTGAAGGAAATGACCAAATCATTAATTGATAGCATCATTTATTTTTTAGTTTTCCTTTTCTTTTATTTTTCGTGCCTCTCATTATCCAGCCATTTTAAATGTGTCTAGGTGGTCACATTTTTCTGGAGAGATGCCACTATTTCTTGAATTTCATTTCAGATACTATTTTGACATATGCATGTGATCCTACATGGTTGAAGCTAAAAGTTAAGTATTACATCAATCTACATAGTTTAAGCTAAAGGGTAAGTATTACATAAATCTATCACACCGTTTCCTATATACCATATACTAAGTGGCAACTATGATATCAATGGCTCAATGGGATTTTCCAGGTGAGACAGAATGAGTATAGCTTTAAAAAAAGGATGAAAATCTTTGCAGGGAAATAGGAAGGATCCAAAAAGATAAAATTCCCCAAATGGGATAATGTAAAGGCATTCAAAGGAGGGAAATCTGTGTATATACACCATTATGATAACTAATGATCAATCTTACCATTTCAGCATCCACACATTTGTTGTCATCCACTGGGTAATGTGCAATTGATCTATCTTCAATTTTTCCAAAACAACCAACATCGCGATACCTTAGCCCACCATCACATGGAGATGAGCATTTCATCCAGGGCCCAGTGATCCATGTGAACACTTCTGTAAACCATGGGAAACAAGAACCACTACATCCATGAGCAGCAGCCATTCCACAATATAGTTCACTATCCACAGTTGCAGCATAAATGATTTAAAGCCCTCCCACATGTTGGTAGTGTAGTGCTTGCCAACTTGGCTGAACTACCCACAAAAGAACAAAAAAAGGGAAAAGTTACCCACTTCGCATCCTATACTAGAAGTCTAATTTGATGCCAGCACAAGAACTACCATGTGGTTTTAACTGCAATGCAAGTTCTGCACGAGTTTTGCAGTAGCCCAACTTTGTGCTCTTGTCAATTACATGGGGATAGGAGCAATCAGTGCAACATATGTACTCATCACCAAAATCTATCTTGTTCTTGCACTTGGTGCATCTGTCAGTTAGCTTTGGAGATTCTGCAAGAATATAGGAAATAGGCAACACCATCAATACAAACACAAACTAGTACATAAAACAAAACATTGCTTGTGAATATCTACACTTTTTATGAAAACAGTTGTGTATAATATGTGAACTGTTTGAGGAGCCATAGTAAAATATCAGGACATGTGTTTTAAGTTCTTAACCAGATATCATGGGTAATTGCTTTGCCAATATCATCATCCGAAGATCGAAATAAAGCAAATGCCAGATATGCATGACAGGTCATTGAGAATATAATTGAAAAGGTTTTGGTAAACAAACATAAAAAATAAAAAGTTTATCAATGTAAGGAAACATTCAGATACCAAAAGCAGGGTACTCATATTTTAATAAAAAATGGAACACTTAGAATTGAATTACGATTAAAAAACAAAAAATCCAATAAAGATAGAAACACAAGAAGGATAAATAATTACAAGCCTGGAATAAGCACTCCCTCAATCCTCTTACCACATCTAACCACAAGAAATGACACCAAGACACAATGGGCAGGTAGTGTGTACATTTTGATCAAACAAACTCACAAGACTATCTATAGTATTTTACTGTTGCATTGATCAGTTAGCTAGTAAAAATCCCCATATCCTATCATAATCCATATTGATCAAGCACTAATCATTGATATGTAACCACAGCAAACGGTGAGATCTAGTGTTTCTGAAAATTTGACAAAACAAAAAGCTAAAGCTGTGAATTCTCAGCAATCATGTAATTCAAGAAAGATTCAATCTTAGCATCATTCTTGCATCAGTTTTGCGTTGAAGTGCTGTGCACTTATATTGAAATTTGATTCTTTTAAATTCAAATTCAAATGATTTATTTTCTTATTCATGTTAACTCAACATCCAACATCCAATGTACTTCTTATTTTCAATATACATCAGCCTCATTTTCTGTCATGCAATTATTTCTACCAATTTTGATTGCACATGTCAACCCAACCTACAGATCGTTTTTTTTGTCCATTGAATCAGATTTACTTTCTTTTCATTATCAGATCTCTGACAAATTCATTTTCATTCCTAACCTGTCATGTCTTGAATATCCTGCATGCCTTTCCATACATCTGTCCAACACTTTGCTTTTAGAATAATTTAAATTTGCTAGTTAACAACAAATATGGGGAAGTTTCTTAGATTGATGATAAAAAGGAAAGGGTGGAATAGTCAAACTAAAACAAACATATCTTTCTAATGCGCAACAAAATTTCATCAGAAAACAATTGTGAAACAATTCAAAAGCAAAAAATATCGTAGCTACAAGAGACCAAGTTACCCAACCTTCACTATTTAATCGAAATTTCACAAGATCCATCTCCTGCGTAATTTGCTTCCTGACCAACATGTGGAAAATCAGTAACATGACACGCCAATATTGTTTAGGAACAGGGTATTACCTCCTTAGCCAGTGAGCCTATTTTAAGTCCTTTAAACACAATAACGGCATCTCTCTCAATACCATAGCCCAGAGAAAAGGATGATATTGACCTAACATCCTATCATATGGCTTGTCAAGCCTCAACCATGCACAGGTTAAATTAGCATCCTTACTGTTTATGCCACCTCTTAAAAAGGTTTATACTCCTATCAGTGTTCAACCAAATTCACAGCATTCCTTGACCTAAGGTTATATATTCCCCAAGTTAGCCACAACAATATTTCTGTTATTGAAAAGAACTCTGAAGTTAGTTTGGGGACAACTGTGATAATGGTAAAAGTGACTGGGAAGATTGTAAGGTTGGCTAGCTCTTCCATTTACTGTTTAGAACTGTTTGCTGCTACTCTGTCAGCCTCAGGCCTTCTTGCTACCTCAAATCAGGAAATTAATAGAGCTTAACATCCAATGGAAACCATGGTAGTGCCACATTGGAGATCCTTACTTAAGTAGACTTCAATACACTTTTCATGTCAAGCATTTTCGGTGCTACCCGTGGTTTGTGTACCAATGTTGGTGTGAACTGTGAAAATTGTAGACCTGCAGAACATTCTGTGTGACAGCGATGCTCTGGAATACTTCAATACACAGAAATATTCATTCTAAGGTTTGGAAGCTGCACCAGTGCTTTCTACAGGAAGATCTTGATACTATGTCTCTTTTATTGATCAAGGTAACACTTAGCTGTTATATTTTCAGTGTTTTTTGACATGCAAGTGAACCTCAAAAGTAAAGTACGATTCATAGAGCAATGTCATATTTGTAGGATTAGTGCCAGTTTCGATGAAAGTTAATTCTATCATGAATGCATTACTATATCTAAGATTAATACATTCCCTATAGTATTATATTATTGATGGTACTATATTATTAATTGTTTGGCAGCACCATTATATACATAGGTCTATCTTTAATTTGTGTAAATATTTTGTTTGGATGAGTTTAACTCGACACCAAATTAACATTAGTCGGTTTTTTTGGGTAAGTAATTGACATTAGTTCTCTCTCATTGTTAACACATAGGTCATTATTTTTCTTCAATTCGCAGAAGAAAGAAAAATAACTATTTCTTCCTCTGCAATCAATTAACCAAAAAAATTTAAAAAAGCCAAAATAAATATATATGCAAAAAGAATAAAAAATGTGAAGAAAATTAGAATGATACCCTATTCATCTTGGACTCTAAGAACCCACAAGAGAACACAAGCATCAAAAAATTGAAGAAACTAAGAAATTATTCCCCAATTACTCAAAATTACAAATGGTTTAGGACAAGAACTTCCTGTCCCAAATTGGGAAGATGCAATATAAAAACAAACCGTTATCTACACTTTCAAATTTCCCAATTCCACCAAGAAAACTTGAAACTTTTGATACTGGACAATCTTGTCACCCAAATATCCTATTTGCTTCATTCTCTTGATAAGTAACAATGGCTTGTAATGACTTTGCCCTAATTTCATTCATTTCTTCAATACCAGTCTCAATGGATTCTTCTTGATTGCTTTCCCCCTCATGCTTCTGCAATTCTCATCTCAACTACTTGAGCTCTCATGGCGATAGGAGGGGCTGAATCAGGTCATAATGGGAGAAGAACTACAAGTTCAGTTCGAAGACAAAAAACCAGAGCCACACCGAACAAAATTACAAGTCATCTCCATTCCAAGAGAAGCCTTTACGTCTTGTCCTGACCTTCGGTAAGTATCCCACCAGTTATCGATTTCATGAAAGCCCAAATAATTGAACTCAATAAAGACAAGTCTCTCGTCCCCCTAAAACTTATTACTAAAACTAACACCTTCACCGATCGCATCATTAAAGAAGTGAATTCGAGTTGGCACTCGAGATAACGGGACCATGAGTAAAAGATAATAAGAAGGGGGGACATTATCTATTATGTGTGTGTGTGTGTGTGTGTGTAGAGAGAAATAGAGATGAAACGAGAGCGAGAGTTTATTACGGAAGGACATGCAGAGTCAAGCGAGCTTGAAGGTTAGGCATACAAGCTGTGGCCTTCGAAAATAAAAAGGGCCCGATAAAATAAAGAAGGTTATGAGTGATTAAATAAAAACAGTTTTATTTTTTTTAAACAAGATAATGTATATGAAAAAGAAGTGATGACTTTATCTCACATAAACTACTACAGGACATCATCAAACAACTAATAAGCCATTATTAGTTGTAACATTATAGCAGTGAATTACCAATGATAGCATGTGCATCCAAATTAGGTCCTTAAAAGTGGCATACAAAGAGATGATGAATGAGTAACACGCTACAGCCACAACAAAAAAAAATTAAGGAAATATACTATGATAAGAAAGGATTTGATTATGAAAGAAATAAATACCCTGTTTATGTGGAATTCAAGACCCATGAAATATGGATGCTCATATTCTTGAAAGTGCTACAAATTGAAAACTACTTTAGCTATCTTAGACTTCTTAGTTGACCACATAAACTGCAAAATCAACAATTATGCAACTCATAGTTGCCAGACATCAATGTTCACAAAATCGGATGCGCCTGCCTAGGCAGTTAGGGGGCCTGGCCAACAAGGCAGCTTGGCGCCTGACTAGGAACAAGGACAGCCTAGGCCCCCAAGGAGTTCTTAGGGAAAGGGTGGGTTTAGTTCCCCTAGGGACATCTTAGGGCAGTTTTTAGGGCCCCAAAACCCTTGAGCATATCACATAACATTATATCCTTGAGATTTGATTTTGCGATTCAAATTTTAACAAAACATCAATTTATTTTGAAGTTTCAAACTATTCACAAAAGGGTGCGGTTTGTATAGAGCCGAGGCTCTAAACAATCAAATTAAAGCCCACCTTAAAATAGTGTCGAGAAATATGCGTTCAATACAAGAAAATCTTTGTGATAGAATATATTTTCATCTTTAATTATAAAATTTAAAGCTTCAAAAATAATGTCGATTGAGCAGATCTATGAAAACTTGAAAATCTTGCAAAATTGACGGTCCAAAAATGCGTTACAAGATGCATTATTTCCAAAACTTGACATTCATTTTTTTCTCATGTCCATGCATTTTGATGTCGAGATGAAATTCATTTTTTTCTCATGTCCATGCATTTTGATGTCCATGCATTTTGATGTTAAAATGAAACGGATACCAGCTCAAACCAGTGATCTTTGGCCACCAAAAGTACTCGTATGAGACCACTCAAAGCTCCAAAGATTATAAGGAAGAATATCTTTTAATTTCGCAAGAAATCAAAACTATTGGAATTCTTTTTTATCTTGAGAAAATTCTCAAAATCTAAGTTTTTGGAGCATTTTTCTGTCTCCAAAATACACATAAAGGGTTTTGGTAGACTAGAATGCTCCCCAAAACCCTTTTCCCACCTTTTTAGGGGGAAATACCCAAAATACCCCTTGCCTAGGGCCTATTTCCGCCCTCGGACTGCCTGAATCGAGGCGCTGCCCAGGCAGGCACCTAGATGATGACACCTAGGAAACTGGCCTAGGCGTTTTGGTCTTCTCGCCGCCTAGGTGACTGGAAGGCCAAATTTTTCAACATTGCAAGATGTAGTATTGGATGGTAGTTAACATCAATGAGGACCTCAAATATTATCTAAACAGACAGGGACCAACTCCTTCATGTTTCCCAATTGAACATATTACTAAACATGCAGCAATAATAGTACCTAAAATATTTTGGGATTTCATAAGCAACATGGCAGCGAATGCATATCATTCAAGTCACGTATTATCCGAAAGAGTATTGCAAAAGCATAATCACCTCAGTGTAAGAAATCTATGAAGTAAATGGAAACGAAGGACAACCAAATATGGGCTCATCAAGAGCATGTTTGTAAATGAACTTCAATTTACATCCTCAGTTATTTGGAGACTTTGCAAGCATTACACAAACCACACATTACGATTGTGGGGAAGTATATGAAACAAGAAATGAGCAGTCATATGGTTCATACTTAGCACCCCTGAGGGTGAGAAAACAGACAAGCAGGAGAGCGTATCATCTTCAGAGGATGAGCTTTCTGTAAAACCTGGCTTAAGACCTCTCTTTGGGCAATAAGTAGAGAGGATTGAAGAATATCTTGGAAGGTATCCAACCTAAGATTTCTCAGTGAGCAACAGATCACCAAGAGTGACTGCTGGCAAAGGTTCCGGTATAAAAAATGATATCGGAGTGTATATATTGACAGTTATTACCTAGTTACTTCAGAAAAGCTATATAAAAGCATAGTGTCTTTACTAATTTCAGGCCAACAATATCTTAAAGCAACAATAAGATATGAGTGAGAGCCAATCCATACATTGTAGCACAAATCCCTACTAAAAGTTTTTTTTATGCCAACCAATCACTTTATACATCATAAATTACTATCTCCTGTGTTGAAGAAGTAAATGATCTAAACAAAGTGAGAATGATGCAGATGACCATGAAGCTATCGATTCCTTATCATTCAAATATTCATGACTTCAAACAACAAAGTTGGCACTTAAAATTTATTCAGAAGTCAATAAAAGAAAACAAGAATCTGATTTAAATGACATACAATAGACGTAAGAAAATTACAATGGAACATATGACTTGTATTACACATTCTTATTTCAATAAAAGCTGTACCTGACCTGGTTTGCAGCAATGGAAGCGAGTGTAAAATGGAATACATGGGGGATATTTTGACTCCGAACAAAGCCCATGACAGTCATCAGACTGATCTACAACAATACGACCTGATCCACATCCTCCAATCCATTTACTTTGACAGGTCTCAGTCCAATAGCATCCTATCATTACATAGAAACCAATCAGATTTTTTATTTTATTTTATTCTACTTCGACAGGTCTCACTTCAACAACTCCCTATCATTACATAAAAACCAATCAGAATTTTTTTCTACAGTAACACATAGTCCAGCAGAAACAGATAAGAAGCTCCTCATGAACCATCCAAATTCTATACAAGTCAGCATATTTGATAATTAGAAAATCTGAGTTAGACACTTAACCAAAGTATATTGAAGTAAGAAAACCCAAAAGAATCCACTGGCCGATATTCCAAATTTTAAAATCCCAGGGAAGTAATAAAACTTTCCATGTAAATGTCATAATATCAGATAAAATAGATTGCTAACTTGTTAAAAGATAGAGCAACGCTAACAACCAAAACCTTTTCCAAAACAAGATAAGCAAAAGCATAAATAAGCAAAACTTGGCAAGAACAGGAGGCAAAAATTATCTCCACAACATGTGATGAAAGAATATGAATTATCTTTTCCTTTTGGCAACCTATCTCTCAAAGACACACACACACGTAATGTCTGCATTCAACATAGAACACTGTCAAGCACAACTAGAAATATGTAGTATAACTAGCAAAGATCCCCTGAAAGTGGCCGGTAGTTCATGGGAATAGCCTCATCAACCATAAGAAGCAACCATGAATTTGAATTTCCACCAGACAATTATGAAAAAAAATGGCACCCAAGCACTGATAGCAGGGATTTTCATGTTTTCGAAAATACAGCACGCATCCCCTATTCACATCCATGAGAATGACTGTTACAAGAAACAGACTTGTCTTCAAATTGGAAGTGTTCAATCTGGTCCGGACTGGACTAGCCAGTGGTTTAAAAGCTCAAATAACCACATAAATGATATCTAATTGTTTAACAAAAATACGGAAGTGACAAAATTTGAATAAACACAAGATTTGAGAGAAAATATAGAAACACTTCACAAGAATTAACTACTATCCCCTTCTTGCTGCTGTGTGCAGATTTAAGTACGTTAAATTGTTTGATGCGGGCTGGACCGCATGTCTACAATATGCAGTCCTAAGGTATAAAGCATCTATCTTAAAGATGGATGCAAATAGGTAGTCCATCTAAAAACATTTGAAACTAACAGTCCAAATGTTAGTTCCAAATGTTTTCTTAATAGAATTATTATTTCTAATTTTCAAAATTTATTTATTTTTTCATATTCATGATCTCCATGTTAGAGATTACATGTCCTAAAAATTAGGTCAAAAAATCCATCTCAAAAATAGATTTTTAAGAGGCGGGCTCATTTCTACATGGACTCTAGAAACCGTGTCCTTTAAGTTTTATCTTCCTTGCATTCAAGAACTAATGGTAAACAATTTGACAACATCAAAACCACTAATCATGTCAATTGCATATTTCTAATTCTATACATAGATAGATGAACCATTCAAGACTCCTAAGCCACTGATCAACAAAACATATTTCTAATTCTATACATAGAAAGATGAACCATTCAAGACTCCTAAGCCACTAATCAACAAAACTAGGCACGTTAAACAAATTAGTAAACTGAGAGAGTTGCATGTGCAAGCATAGCTTATTGAGGAACTGAGCTCAATACATCTGGATGTCCTTTTTCTCTCTTTGTACTTTTGTTATG
Source organism: Amborella trichopoda (assembly GCF_000471905.2). The sequence goes on along the minus strand of NW_006499969.1, from coordinate 997,378 downwards.
TCTGTATGTTTATCCCAGTGCAGGGATTTGTGCATTGGTTACATTGGTTAACGTGTTGATGATTGCAACAGTATATCCCAGGTTCAAATGACATACCAAGAAAAATAAAGCAAGAAAAAGAAAGGGCATATCAATGTTGTGGTCTGAAGGTTATGTCTCCCATGCAAATTTCTACCATAAAGCCATCCTACCCTCCATATAAATGAGGTCGGGCTCCTTCGCCAAGTAAACTAAGTCTACACAAAATATAGCTCATCTAGCAATTCCTCCATCAGAGTGCCCGCCTTTTTAAACATGAACTTCTCTTTATTTCTTAGTTTCCTTTCTTGATTATTTTCTAGCATAGTTATTTATGTCTCAATTTCTACATGATGCCTTATTTTAACATGGAACGAGTTATATCTTGTTCAGTCATATATGATGGCTGAAACATGCTCTGCCTCCAAAATATTATCAGAACATCACATACAGAAAATTGGGGACAATTGTTGTCGCTCTCAAAACTAACAAATAAAAATCTTTTATCACTTTGAGATCCTCTATTTATGCTCAACTGTTTGACTAATTCTGGAAACCTAAAACAACCTCAGTGGGTCCCTTTAAGATATGTGGATGGGATTGGGAAATCATGTAAAGCAAGCATCTTTCCTAAATGTCCCTAATGAAGATTGTTTTATGTTCCCCTAATATTCCTCTCCCTGGCCAATTTTAGAAATTTTCGTACAAGTTCCTCCATCTCCACTTGATAAACTTGCAACATAAATTTCAAACCAGGCTACTAGACTATTGTTTGTTGCTACACCATCTTCTGACTTTTGCAAAGTCAACCCTTACACATATGCAATGTAGCTATGTGGGCACGAGTAACTATAGCATACCCTTGGTCTTCTCAAATTCCTGATTCAACATTATTCTTCTGATGCAGCATCTATTCTCTACTTGTATCACCCCCGCCTTTACTAATAGAACAGTTCACAGTTCCGAAAAAAAAGAAAACATTATCCTTGTGATGCGTCAGTTGACATACAGAGGATAAATTGGGTGCTTGATGTCTCTTGGAAACACACTCCTATTGCCACATTCGTACTCCAAGCAACAACATTTCCTTGTCATCCCGACACTTATTTCCTCACCTCTTTCTGCATTCCTTAATGACCCCCATTTATCCTGCTATTCCTTGCTATCATCTATATTCTTGTTTTTATGTTATCCTGTTCAATACTTATACTGCATCATCTAGCCGCTATCCATACCAAAAAAAAATCAACTTTTCCGCCTTAAATTCTCACTGCTCACACCAGCACCATGCTATCATTATCTATATGTGAAAGGCTTGCATCAATTTGCTAGTGCCTCTATATCCCGTCTTTTATGCCTTCGGCATCAAGACTTACATTTTCACTCCTATGATATTAATAATATGTTGTAATGTACTAATATTGTATCCCCTACTTTGAAAGTGAAGTTGTTTCTATCTCTAATTTAGCTACTGCGAGCCCAATAAGCAAAAAGAGAAAAGGACACTCCATACAAGCCAATACCTAAAATGCAAACAAGACTCCAGGGTATTTTCTCATCAATCTTGCATAAGCAATATCTATTAGAGTCGAAGGCACAAGCTTCTAAGTGGTCGTAAATATTTGTTTTCAAAAGAAAGCCAAAGCAATTTAGAAGTGGAATCATCAAAAGAAAAAAGATTGAAGTAGGCAAATAGACTGGAACAAATAGAAACTGATAAGCAGCAAACACATGAAATCAACTGTCATATCATCAGATCAATTCTCAGCTTGTTAGAATGTATCACACGTTTAAACACCAAGAGACCTAGCCAAGCTCTCAAGAAACATATGATTAAACACTACTCAATAAATATAAGAAATTTTTTGTGAAAACATTTCAATTGCTTCACCTCCATAGAAGTTTCACATTCCTGGAAAGCATCCTAATTTTTTGGCCTAATTCTTACGGTAATTTACACAAACTCTATGTTGAGACCCTACTATCAAGCAGACGAACAATCATCACAACTGAATACTAAAAATGGAGGAAAGATAACATTGCAAGGCATGAGTTCCCAAAAAAGCAAAGTTCCCATCATAACTTGTGGGAACAAATCAAAAGAAAAAAAAAACCTTGACTTGTATCTATCAATAGACCACATCAAGACCTCATCTTTCAGCCACATAATAATATATCAAACCTTGACAACACTATAATAAGAGATGTATAATAATAGCAACAAATCAAGGCATTTGGAGCGCCCAGCAAATAGAGAGAGAGACCATGAGAAGGGAGATCAGCTGAGGAAGTAGTAAGAGAGAGAAGCAATAAAAGAAGGGGAAAGACCAGATGATACAATTCCATCTCTTGCCTTACGGTTTTGGGTTGGGTGGGTGTTATATATGTGTCTCCATTGTTGTGGGGGTTGCCTTTTAATACCTTTTTATAACAAGTAAATCCCCGTGAAGTGTGAACACATTTAGATAGGGGCTAAGTGCCTATGGCTTTTAAGCATTGATGCAATAAGACGCGATTTGTTTAATGAAAATTATTGATTTCTTGCAAATGAATTTTGTTTTCAGTTGAGAATTTGCGAGAAATAATATATTTGGTAAAACTGTTCCTAAACAGAGTTGTCGCTATTGCTGTCAATGGTCCGGGCCGGGCCTCCGGTCATGGTCTGGGTTGGATCTTTAATGGGCTGGGCCCAATTGGCCAGGAAAACCCCGAAAACGTGCCCAAAGGGCGGGGCTTGCCAGGCGAAAGACATTGAGACCCAGCACACTAAGCCCAGCCCGGCATATTTAGTATTATTTTTAAAAAAACTTTATATATAAATATTCACTCTTCAAACTTTTATTGTTGGTAGTAAGCTAAAATAAAATAAATAGATGCTAAAATATTTTAAAAAAAATTTTAAATCTATTCTCTCTCTAGAAAGCCAATATGTTTTTTTTTACTCTAAAAACTCAATCTCTCTTTCTCTCTCTAAAAACTCATTTTCTTTCTACCCAATCTCACTGTCTAAAAACTCAAGCTCTCTTTCTCTCTCTAAACCCCAATCTCTCTTTCCTATAAGCCCATTCTCTCTCATTAGAAACTTAATCTTGCTTGCTCTCTCTAAAATCTCACTCTCTCTCTCTCTGAAAACCCTAATATCTTTTTATCTATATAAAAATTTATTATCTCTCTTTAAAAACCCAATCTCTCTTTCTTTCTCTAAAAACATATTCTCTCTCTAAAAACTAATTTCTCTCTAAAATAAATTTTCTCTCTTTAGAAATCCAATCTCTCTCTCCCTAAAAACTCATTCTCTCTAGAAATACAATCTTTCTCTCTATAAAAATTCATTTTCCCTCTAAAAACCCAATCTCTCATTCTAAAAATCTATTATCTCTCTAGAAACCCAATCTCTTTCTAGAAACTCAATCTCTTTTTCACTCTCTTGAAACCAATCTCTCTTTCTCTCTCTAAAAACCCATTATCTCTATAACTCAATATCCCTTTCTAAAAACTCAAGCTCTCTCTTTCTCTCTCTAAAATCTAATCTCTCTTTCTATCTCTAAAAACCCATTCTTTCTCTTTAAAAACTCAAGCTCTCTTACTCTCTAAAAGCTTTTTCTCTCTCTGAAAACCTAATTTCTCTTTTTTTCCTCTAAAAACTCATTATCTTTCTCTAGAAACTCAGTCTCTCTTTCTCTCTTTAAAAATCTATTCTCTCTCTAATCAATTTCTCTCTAAAATCTAATTTCTCTCTTTAGAAAATCCAATCTCTTTTTCTCTCTTTAAAACGTTATTCTCTCTCTAAAAACACAATCTCCCCCTCTCTCTCTATCTAAAAAGTCGGTCATTCTCTCTCAAAGAACTCAATCTCTCTTTCTAAAAGTCTATGATCTCTCTAAAAGCCCAATCTCTCGAGAAACTCAATCTCTCTTTAAAAACTAAATGTCTCTTTAAAAATTCAATCTATCTTACTATCTCTAGAAACCTATTATATCTAGCAACACAATTTCTCTCTCTCTAGAAACTAATACTCTCTAAACGCAATATCTTCTTTTCTAAAATCCAATCTCTCTTTCTCTCTAAAACTCACTCTCTCTCTCTCATTAGGAACACAAACTCTCTTTCTTTGTCTAAAACTTGAATCTCTATCTAAAACCCAGTCTCTCTCTCTGGAAATTATTTTAGCTAATTTTTTTTTTTTGGCTTATTGCCAATACAAGTTTCAAGAGTAAGATATTAAAAAAAAAAAGAGCCTTCTTAATGGCCCTGCCCGTGCCGCTCTATTACATTTCCGGGGCGTGCTGTTGGCAGCCCTAGCTGTTGCCTGCATAGCAAACAAATGCGCTAAAAAATCACTTGCGGAAATCCACCAAAGATTATGTGTATGGGCGAATAAATTAACAAATCAAATACATGAAATAAATCAAAAACAAATTGTACCATGATAATGATAATACTAAATTTACGTGCTTCACCACAAAGCATCTACCAATAAAAAGTTCAGCTTGGGTTACAAAGAGTTCTACCTTTTTTGTCTAGTTCTATTATCCAGTGGTTTAAAAATCGGATCGGTGCCTTGGATCAAGCATCCCAAAAATCCATCTAGATTGTTGAATCGGCATTTCGAATAGAGAATCGGCCGAATCAGTCGAATTCTGACTTTAAAAAAAATTCAAAAAATGTATTAAAAATTATTATAAATGTTGTTTTTTTGGGAATCCAATAAAAAATGAGGATACTACATTTAATAACTTTCATTTTTTTGCATCAATATGCAAATATTGCGATGTTTTTTCTCTGAAGATTATCATCAAACATTTATTAAAACTTAACTAAATATAATATTAATTAAATAAAATATTTTGATATTACATCAAAACAATTTAAGAATATTAAAGAATACTTCCATTTTAGAAGATTAAAAATAATAATTTCTCATAAAAAGTGAAATTAGTATCACATCAAACATGTATTATTTCTCTCTACTTGTCTAAAATTATCACAACCCAACTAATTATAATATTATATATTGAAATTGAAATCATTAGTTTATTTTTTATAGTCACTTTACTATGCAAATAAAAATAAATTTAAAATTTATCTTATAATATCATTAATTTAAAAATTTAACTCACAACTATAACAAAAATAATATTTATAGTGTACATAAATTAATAAATAAATTAGATTGGAATGGATGCGTAATAACTTATTTAGGAGGCATAATAAATAAATAAATAATTTACCAGTGGTTTGGACTTTGGCGTTAAAATAATGGCTGTGTTCAAAGTTTGCGCGTATAAAGTCGGATGTGGGAATATTGTCCCACATCGTCGATTTTTAGGAGGCCTCGTGTCATCTAAAGGGCTTAAAGTCGCCCAGCGTGTTGCCGCGTGGGACTGGCAATGTTATAATCCAAGCTTGAACACTTCTTGGACATTTCTAATACAAATGCACTTCTCGGGCGGGGCGAGTGGGGCAATGTCTGATCTGGAGAAAGGCCTCCATCCTATTGACTAACAAATATACCTTAAAAACTAATTACTCAAACTGCCTTTGAGTAGGTGGTGAAGTTTAAAAATAATTACTCAAAGTGCCTTTGAGTAGATCGTAAAGTTGAAAAATAATTACTCAAAGTGCCTTTGAGTAGATCGTGAAGTTTACCAACAAGATGAAGAGAAAAGGCCCAAGAAGAAGAAGAAGTTGACACATCCTATTTACTAACAAATACGCGTTAAAAAATAATTTCTAGAAGGGCCTCACAGTAGATCGTAAAGTTGAAAAATAATTACTCAAAGTGCCTTTGAGTAGATCGTGAAGTTTACCAACAAGATGAAGAGAAAAGGGCCCAAGAAGAAGTTGACACATCCTATTTAC
>NW_006499969.1:944597-987615 GCF_000471905.2 Amborella trichopoda | reverse complement strand
ATTAAATTTTAAAATAAAAAAAAATTAATTTTTAGTATTTATGAAATAAATTTTATTTTTCTTTGATTATTCATTTTTCATTTTAGAGAAATAAAATATCGAGAGGCACAAAAATTAAAATAAATATCATAAAACCAAATAAATTTAATGGGAATAGGATCCTTCTAGGCTTACGAATTAATATTTCTGAAGCACTCTATTTTTTACTGTGGACTATAATCCACACTTGCTATCTCAAACTGACTTAGCAGTTCCCATAACCCATAGACCACTGCAAGGGTGGGCTATCAAAGTCAGCCAATAAACAAATGGATATAATGCCAATCGATTACAGTTGTGCCCTAGAGACGAATCCATGGTCACCAAAACCAAATGCAATCACACCTCTATGGTGCATAGGGGTAGTCTCACCTCAATGATATTTTGTTTTCCCAATATGGCTATTATATCAATGTTGTTTTGTTTTCCCAATACAGCTATCATATGCACATGTTGTGCGATGGTTTAGTGGTGAGGATTTGACCATCGTATCTAGATGTCATCTATCATACACAAGAGTCATGTAGTCTCTTAACTCACTCTCTTGGGTAACTCCGACTTCATCAAGGGATAACTTATAAACCCGCATTGGTTTTATTCTATGCATAGGTATTTTTGGGGTTTTCTAACACAACTGGCCTAGCTCATCAAGCCAAGTCCGAGTATTAGCAAATAACATCTGTCGATCATGGTCCACAAAGGACCACACTCCTATTGAGTTTATAATATACTATATCAAATTTTGATTGTATGCTCTCATATTGGGAAACTGCTAAAATGATAATGATTGTATGCTCTCATAAGGCCTTTAATGGCCACAGAAACCCAACAACTTACACCAAATTCAACTTCATAATAAACTAAATAACTAGGAAAACTAAAGAAAAAACAACAAACAAAACCCAAAGGAAATTAAGTAAAAAATAGTAAACAAAACCCATAGGATATTGGGTGAAAAACATAGTAAACAAAAACCCAAAGAAAATATGGTAAAAACCAATGAAAAAAAGCCAACGAACATTGGGTGAAAAAACAGTAAACAAAACTCAAAGAAAATTTGGTAGAAAACAGTAAACACAACCCACATAAAATTGGATAAAAACACAGGAAACAAAAACCTAAAGAAAATAAGAACATGGGTGTAAAGCCGGTAAAAAAAGAGTAAAAGAAAATGGGTAAAGAATAAAAACTCAAACAAAATTGCGTAAAAATCACTAAACTAGAAAAGTAGAAAACAATAAACAAAAACTCAGAGAAAAAAGAGTAAAAAAGTAAACAAAACACTATGAAAATTGGGTAAAAATTGGATGAACCCAAAGAAATTGGATGGATTAGAGCCTTTCGAGTGTGATAGATCGTACTGGCATTAGAGCCAGTAATCCTCTCTTAGGTAGCTGGAAAAACCCAATTTTGCCAGAATCCGGTGATTTTTCCATAATCTTCTTTGAAGCCATTGATGAGTTCCAAGCGATTATGGAGAATTGGGCTCCAATGGTCTTAGAGAGCTAAGCATTTGCTTCTCTTTTACACGGGGCTTAAACCGTAATGCAACATGCCATAATTAGGAGGCGTTTTTGGATCATATCTCAAATGTAGTCCACAAACTTCTAGTATTAGAATTCTATTAGATTATATAATATCCTGAAATATCAGGACATTAGAGTGTTACCAAACATACCCTAAAGCAAGTTGTCAGAAAATATGGGATATGTTTAATATATAGCTAAATATTAACTGAGGGATTATCAAATGTGAGTTTTACATACAAGATCTGGCAAGTTGGCTTCACTCATAGTGCAAGATAGAGTAGTATTTTGTGCTAGTATACTAATACAATATTAAAAGAAAATTAATTATTCAATCTAATATTTATCTAAAAAACATTCACTTCAAAGACAAATAACAATTGTCAATGCGAAGACAAAATACTGCATTAATTCAATCAAATTTAATCAATATTATTAGATAGAGCACGAGTTAGAAATGTAAAAATCACACACAATTAAAATTCAACTAGAGAAGAAGCACCAGATGGTCTTATTTGTCTTGAGAGGATGAGAGAGAGTGAGAAAGAGAGAGAGGGTAGTGGCAACCCTAAAATACATAGAGAAATGCTCGTAGGTTAGTGTTATTTCACAGAAAGTTTAGTGTAAAAATTTCTGGTTATTCATTCACCGAAAATATAATTTTGGATTTCAAAGAACAAAAAACCTTAAATTCAGATTTTAAATATCCAAAAATTTTAATTTTTCTAGTTACTGGAATACCGAAATTTAATATTTGTAGCTATTGAAATACCAAAAATCTGATTAATTCGGTTCTTCAAAATTAAATAATTTGAACTATGAAATTATTGAAAAACTAAAAAGGGCTGTTTTGTCATTTTTTAAAAAAATGTTATAAAGAGGAAAAATGGTTGTAGTTGTAATAACATAAACTTTGCAGTATTTTCATAATAATGCTAAAAATAACGAATATATACATAATTTTCTAACTTTTTGAAGTGCCATAGCCGCCCATTTATCAAATATACTTGATTTTGCAAAAACCGCTCTACAAATTATAAAGAGAAACTATCTCAAATTCTAAGATTTAGAGAGAAAAAAGTATCTTAAAATTTTAGAGGGAGAAACTATATCAAGTTTTGGAGAGAGAAACTACCTACAAAATTTTTGAGAGAGAAAATATCTCAAAAAGTTTTATAGAAAGAAACTATATTATATTTTAAGTTTTATAAAGAGAAATTATCTTAAAATTTTAGAGAAAACTATATCAAATTCTAGATGGACTACTTGAAAATTTTATGAGAGAGAAACTATATTAAAAATTTTAGAGTGAGAAAGTATCTTAAAGAAATTATATTAAATTTTAAAGAGAGAAATTATTTCAATTATTTTAGAGAGAGAAACTGTCTCAAATCTTAAATTTTCAGAGAAATGTATCTTAAAATTTTAGAGAGAGAAATTATATCAAATTTTAGAGAGAGAAACTACTTGAAATTTTTTTGAGAGAGAACCTATCTCAAAATTTTGAGAGAGAGAAACTATATCAAATTTTATGTTTTAGAAAGAGAAAGTATCTTAAAATTTTAGAGAAAGAAACTATATCAAATTTTAGAAAGAGAAACTACCTGAAATTTTTTTGAAAGAAACTTTCTCAAAATTTAGAGAGATAGACTATATGAAATTTTAATGTTCAGAGAGAAATTATGTTAAAAATTGAGAGAGATAAACTATGTTAAAATTTAAGAGTGAGAAACTATGTAAAATTTTAGAGAGACAAGTATCTAGAAATTTTATAGAGGAAAACTATATCAGAATTTTGAGAGAGAAAACACGTGAAATTTTTAAGAGAGAGAACTATCTCAACATTGTTAGAGAGAAACTATTTCAAAGTTTTTAGAGGGAGAAGCTATTTCAAATTTCAAATTTTTAAAGAAAGAAATCTGTATAAAATTTTTTAGAGAGATGAACTATCTCAATGAGTATGTTTTAGAATGTCAAACGGTCCTAAAATATTTAGAGAGAAAAACTATATTGAATTTTAAATTTTAGAGAGAAACTAATTTAAAATTTTTAGAAAGAGAAAAAATATCAAAATTTCAAATTTGTTGTGTTCTCTCTGTGCTTGTTTCCAAGTGTATTTATCAAACATGGGAAAAGGCAGAATAATTTTTCTTGTATGTAAATATTTTTATATAAATATTCTTTTGCCAAACTTTCGCTCATACCAAACTACCCATTAGAGATACATTTATATGAGAAGTGGAGAGAGATTTTATGTGGGATTTTTGAAAAATTGGTAAAAATATGAGATATCCATGTGAGTCTAAATTTCTAAAGTCTTGGTTATTTAAAGCAAGTTGGGAACCAATAATTCACGCGAAAAAGTTAGGGCAACCAAGAGGAATAGGCACTCTTGGATGTCTAAAGCAAGTATTTTTTGGGTAGGTTAGTGGGGAAGAGAAATGGGAGAGATATATTTATGTGGAAAAAAGAGAGAAAATTTCGAAAAAAATTTTTGGAAAATATGGTAAGATAGGAGAGATCGACGCGCACTTAAATGTTCTAAATTCTTGACTGTCTAAAGCAAGTTAAGAATAAGAAAGATATTGGGAAAATTACAAAAAAAACCAATGACTACACTTTCTATGTAACTTATCCCAACTTAATTTTTTTTCTTACTTTTTTTTCCAAAATACACTTTCTATGCTAATACCCCCAACCACAAAAAGGGCCTCAACTACCCACCCTTACTTTCACCTTACGCACGTCTCTCTCCTTTATCCCACCAAAATAGGGGCTCCTGTAAGTGTGGTCTGGCAGTAGGGCTCTGTTTGGCTGTAGATGTTACAGGATTTCAAGGCTCAGGCACTATGTAAAAGGCGATCCGGCAGTACTTAGTTTAGATCCGGTACTCGTCTTAGAGCGGTCCGATACTTGTGCGCTTCGGCAATTTGATGGTGCATGCCGGGATTGTGCTACTAGAGTCCAAAGTCAACGTCAAATCTTTGGGGCTCCGACACTATGTAAAGTGCGGACCGACAGTAGGGCTTCAGTATTGTGTAAAGTACGGACCGGCAGTAGGGCTCCTGCACTGTGTAAAGTGTGGTCCGACAATTGCAGAGGGCAGTCCAACTGTAGATGTTACAGGATTCCAAGGCTCCGACACTATGTAAAGGGCGGCCCAACACTACTTAGTTTCGATCCGGTACTTGTCCTAGGGCAGTCTGACACTTATGCGCTTCGACAATGTGATGGTGTGCTACTAGAGTCCAAATGTGATGGTGTGCTCCAAGAATGTGCTACTGGAGTCTAAATGTCAACGTCAAATATGGCCAAAATGATTTTTGTGTACGTAAAGGGCATTTCTATCTAAAACAATGAACTTTTTCCCTTGGGGGTATTTGCATAGAAAGTTTGTTTTAGAGAAAAAAGTGAGTGAAAAAGTTAGGTTGGGTTTAAGTTACATAAAAAGTGTGGTCTTGGGGGTTTTTTATAATTTTTTGAAAGATATTTGAGTAACGAAAGACGCTCTCACACCATGTGAGTAGGACCTCAAAGGATCACCATTAAATTTTGACACAGATCTCAAAAAAAGTTTTGATAACTTTCTAAAGATTTGTCTAAAAATTTAAGGATTATCCTTTAGGGTCCTACTCACATGAGTGTGGGAGGGTCTCATAGCATCATTACTTGAGAGAGGATATGTAGATATAAACTTTAGAGATATTTATATGAAAAAAGGTGAGAGATTTTTACGTGAGATTTTTGGAAAAGAGTGTCGCTTGACTGCAGCCTAGGCTCTAAACAATCAAATTAGAGCCGACCTTTAAATAGTGTGGAGAAATGTAGTTTTAATATTGGAAATTTTTGTGATAGTCTTAAAATAAATTTTCATATTTATTTATAAATTTTAAAGATTTAAAAATAGTATAGATCGACAGATCTATGAAAACTTGAAAATCTTGAAAATTGACGGTCAAAAAATGTGTTACAAAATACACTATTTTTAAAATTTGAAATTCATTTTTTTTCATGTCCATACATATCGATGTCGAAATAATCAATTTGAAGATATTTGGACCTCAAAACAACCTCATCTAGTGAAATTTTTTAAGTAGATTCAAATTTGGTTGTTTAAAGCCTCTTGCTCTATATAAACTTTTCCCTATGAAAAATATGTAAATGTAAGAGAGTCCCACACGAGTCAAAAAGTTTTAAAGTCTTGGTCGTCAAAAGCAAGTTGGATACTCACAAGAATGGAAAAGACATATGAGGTGAGAAATTTATATGAAAGAGGACTTACATTTCTGGAAAATAGCACGTGAGTCTAAATTTTCAGTAAGTCACCCAAAAAGGTTGGGGCAAGAGGAGTAGGAATTTCATGGAAACAAGTGTTTTTCTTGGTAAGTGCGTTATCTCATGGAAAACGAGATCCACATATATCTCACCCTAATTTCATACTAAAAGCTCTATTTTTTTGACAATCCCATTCCTAAACTCGGTCAGTTACTTTTTTAAGCACGCACCCCACATTGTCTCTAAGGTCTTTTATTTTTGGACGCACCCACATTTTCTCTAAGTTCCTCTTTTATTTTTGGGCCCACGGGTCAACTCCATAAATTTGACTTAATAATTTAATATAAAAATGAGAAAATATCTCAGCATATTTTTTTTTTGAAATTTCATTTTTCAACACACTCAAAGTTTCAAAACATATCAAGCCATAGATATTTCATGTATTATATCTTCTATCCCTAACCAACTTTAGCAAGTTTGGCCCATGTTTTTTAACTCAAACACAAGATCAAAAAGCATATTTTTTTTATTCTTTTATAAACAGATTCTGTCTCTCAAAACTTCTTTCATTTATTTAAAATATCTTTAGAATTTTTTTTAATATATTAAAGAAAGAGGGAGGTTCGGAGAGTAACATGGGAGACACAAAACTTATTTCATTTTTCAAGAATTTCTTTTGAATTTTGTTTTATATTGAAAAAACATATAGGTTCGAAGAGAAACATGGAAGAGAGAAGTCCCCTTTTCTCTTTCCGTATCTCTCCACGAAAATCTTTCAGAAAAAAGTTTACATAACGATGCTACCTTATAATGTAGAAGTATGGATGCCCTTCAAAAATCCATTGGTAAAGGTAGTTTTAATGTCGAAAAACCCTTTGAGTGATCATCTCAATATCAAAATGTATGACTATGAAAAATAAAAAGATTTTAAGTCTCAGAAATAGTGTATTTTTACAACATATTATCTACACCGTCCATTTTCAAGATTTTCATATATTATAGATCTACTTGATTTTAACCATTTTGGAAATTTAAAATTTTATAATTAGATATAAAAATAAATTTTGAGATAATCCTAAAAACATTTTACATCAAAATTATATATCATGATAAAATTTGAACGTACAACTTATCTCTATACCTACGGATGCATCCGTATGCAACTGCACCCTATCTTTTTGAAATTTTGTTTAGGGAAAAAAACAAAGGGTCAAAAGGGCAAAAGTTCGTCGTGACTGAGAAAAAAAAATACGATCTCTAATAACCTAGATAAGCTTGAAACCTTGGGCGTCTAATAAAAGCAAAAGAGAGGGTGTAAGAATATATTTTCTCTATAAAAATATTTTTTAATAAAATATGAAAAAACTTTTGCAGCTCATCATGTTTAATGTGAACCTGCTCGTATGATGTCAGCATGAGCATATTCCCATTAAATGGGAAGCCTTGAAAATTAGTTAGGCGGCCGCTCAAATCTTGAAGCTACAGGGCATTACGTAGGAAACATAGAAACTTCAGAAAATAACAAAGAAAGGTCGACATAACTGTCTCCACCGCCACCCCATAAGAATATGCCAAGTGTCAACGCTACCCGCTCAATCGGAGTGGCGGACACTTTAACAAATGCCGGTCTACGCGCTTCAAAAATTCTGGCTCTCTCTCTCTCTCTCTCTAGGCGTCGATGACAGCGCACCGTTACTTACTGGACACTCTCTCTCTCTAACCTCTTTCTCTTTCTAAATTCCATTTTCTCTCTCTCTCTCTAAATCACATGGCGCTCTCTCTCTAAACTCTCCTATCGTATTTCACTCTCTAAATCGCATTGTTGTTTCCTCCGTAACCCAAAGCCTCGAACCACCTCAAACACCTAAAACTCTCTCTTTCTCTCTCCTGTATCTGAAACCGCAAATTTATTTGTCAATCTCTATAAGCGGTTCACCTTAAACTCTCTCTCTGTCCCTATATATCTCTGTGCTCTCTTCGGAGAGGGGCATTGTATTGGAGCTCTATTTTCCGGCGACTGCTCGCCGGAAAATTGGACGTTTCGTTTTTGGAAGTTGAAGCTTATGAAAAGAGCTTGAAAGGAGTCATATTAGGCCGCCTGGCTTTCTTTGACAGGATAGCCTTCGACATCTGTGATCCAGGTATTCTTATGCTCATCTCTCTCTCTCTCTCTCTCTCTCTAAAATTTCAATATGTTGTTCGACGAAGAATCAATCAATTTGAGATGCTCTATGTTTTGTTGTTTTAGGGAACGCCAATGAGATTGCTTGATCTTTGCATGCATGTTCAGTTTCTTGTTTTTATTGGAAGATGATACAATATTCTTCCATGTCAGGCCTTAATGAATCTTGAATGGATCCCTGATTTTATTTCGTCGCCTCCTCTCCTTCTTTGTAATGGAAATACTTTTTTTTCTGTGATTCTCTACTAGAAACTACTTTCTTCTCACTCTTCTCTGATGGAGAAGGTCCCTTTCTCTCATTTTTGGCCCACTCAATGGAATAAACTTTTCGCTCTCCTATTCTGCAAAGGAAAAACTTGTCTTTCATCTGAAAAGACTGAAAGAAGGCAATGGAAAAGGCTCATTAATGGATGCCCGTATACATTATGAATCTTCCGTGTTTGTTTCATCGAAATGTTTTAGGTATTAATGGAAAAATTAAGTTCAAAATTTTCACGCGTCTCTCTCTCTTCACAAATCCGAAAAGAAGATACTTTCTCTCTCTAGCTTTTGTGTATCCGATGATCTTTGTCCTGGTTTCATTTACTTTATAGCAAATCTGAAGAAGTTGGAGGAAAGTCTTCTCGCTCTCTCTTTCTCTAAGCGTTTGAAGAGTAAGACTTGATTGCCTATGCTTATCACTCTACCTCTTTGCCTTTTCATTTCTTTTCTCTGCCTCTCTGTTTTGCTTTGCCTTTTCATTTCTTTTTCTACTTTATATATTTTGCAAGGTTATTTAATGCTTTTCGTCTTATTTAACAGTCCATCTCTCTGTTTGTTCCATTATTTAATTCTCCTTTTCTCTTTCTTACATTTTAGATAAGCTTTTGATTGATACGACTGTTTGTTCTCTCTATTATTCCAAGTCTCTGTTTCTTCTATTTTTCAGTTTTTGTTTTCTTATCGTTGAGGAACCAGAAATTGTTTCCGAAATTCATTTTCTCATGAATCACATTTTGTTTGTTGTTCTCAAGTTTAGTTGTTCCATTTTAAACTTTCGTTTTCTTTTGCAGACCTTTAGCTTGAAATTGAATGCGATGTAGTGCAGATAGAATATTAGTTTTGGACAACAGATGGATATAGTATTCGGATTGAGTTTTTAAGTCGATAGAAGCATTATCTTTGTGGATATATTTATTTTGTATTCTCTTTTGCTTCAGTTTTCTATTTATTTTCAGTGTTTTAGTGGCTTCTCTTTTCCGTGACAATGAGGAATATGATATCATAAATGTTTAATTTTCAGACATGGATCATTGGCAAGCTCCATTTGCAGGAGTCGTCAAAGATGTCAATGGAAGAGCTCTGTGTTATAAGCAAGATTGGAAAGTTGGACTCTGTTCGGGCTTCAGGTTCCATTTTATTTTGCTTTTTACCAATATATAAATCCCGTATTTCCATTATTTTATCTTTCTGAAATTTTGAGTATGTACGAATTTTAATACTTGAATTTTACATCAGGATATTGGCTCCCACACTCTACATTTTCTTTGCATCCGCTTTACCTGTTGTTGCCTTCGGAGAGCAACTCAGCAGAGATACAGGTCTTTATTTTAGTGGCTTTAAAATAAAGAAATTAAGTTTTGGGTTCTGACCCAAATCGCAAGGATTTGTCGATGTGAGGAAAAAAAAAAAAGAACCTGCTAAGAATTACATTGGATGGCAGTACTCGTTTCCCTGATAAAACTGGTGGACTATATACTCTATTTAATCCCTGTTTTGAATATGGACTGACATGGCTTTGTGTCTTCAAACTTCCATTGTGTAGATGGTTCCTTGAGTGCAGTTCAAACACTGGCGTCAACTGCTATCTGTGGTGTTATACACTCGATCTTAGGTGGACAACCCTTGTTGATATTGGGTGTTGCAGAGCCCACTGTAATAATGTATACATACATATATAACTTTGCAAAAGGAAGCGATGATTTGGGGAGGTCCCTGTTTTTGCCTTGGGCTGGATGGTGAGTTCATTGAGCTTCAAATGTTATATTTCAAGCATGTGGTTTTGTTAAGTTTGCATTGTGAGCTCGTGTTTATTTGACTTTATATCCTTATGATCCTGGATCATGTACTGGTTTTTGAAATTCTCACACTTTGGAGTTTATTTAAAAGTTTTTTAATTATTGCTAGGGTTTGTGTTTGGACTGCTTTGCTGCTGTTTCTTTTGGCGGCTTTCAATGCCTCTTCTACAATCAGCAGATTTACAAGGGTTGCAGGAGAGCTCTTTGGCATGTTGATTGCGGTTCTTTTCTTGCAACAAGCCATCAAGGTAATTCAGTGGTCTCGGCTTCGATCCCCTGAGAAAGGGCAGCAGATCGCAATTCATCTGACATTTATATTTTTTCATAATCAGGGAGTGGTTGGTGAGTTTGAAGTGCCCAAAGGTGCCGATAAGAGTTCTTCTGCCCATTTGTTCCAGTGGCTATACATGAATGGATTATTGGGGATCATATTCTCCTTTGGCCTTTTTTTCACAGCCCTAAAAAGCAGAAGGGCAAGGTCATGGAGATATGGCGCAGGTGGGTCTTCTTCTTATCTTTGGATTGACATGAGCTATAATAAATGACTTTTACTGTTCTATCCATACTTTGGGTGAAGTTATGGCTACCTGTCAATTGGTAGATGAGTTTGACTGTCTTTGAATATAATGTACTGAATTCTATTTTGAGACTTGTCTTTCTTCGTGAATTCTATTTTGAGAAGGTTATTCCAAACTTCTCCACTTATATGGAATAAATGCAATGCCTAATAATTAGTCATTTCCATGTTGGTGCCATATACTTCTGTGAACTAATAGCTAAGTGTCAACTAGAAGTTGGGTTAAATTGTACTCTAAATTATTTTAAGAGAAACAATTCCCTTATTTATTCTTGAATCTTTTCTAGAGTAGGCTTTTATTTTATGAGGAATTTAGGTGCATTTGATGATCAATTTTATGTTCACAGGTTGGATGAGAAGTTTCATTGCAGACTATGGTGTCCCTTTGATGGTTGTTCTGTGGACAGCACTGTCATATAGTGTACCGAAGAAGGTTCCTGATGATATTCCTAGAAGGCTAGATAGTCCACTTCCTTGGTCGACCACTGGAGCTATGTCTAACTGGACCATAATGAAGGTACCCACCCACCCTCTAATCAGTGAGTATTGCATTATTTGTGGTCACTTTTTATTGTGCTGCTATTACAGTCATTATTGGCTTTTTCAATTTCAAGAATTCCATGGAAGTTGGATCAGATAACAGGGTCTATCCTTCTGCTACTTCAGTGAAAAATTCACCTGTTCTATAAGGGACTATTAAGAGAATGGCATGAAATTTGTTCAGTGGTTTTAATAACTAGTCAGCCTAGAAATATGAATGACATCCAAAAGAGGCAGTGCTATAGCTTCTAGTTCTAGGAATTGAATATACGTTATGTAGAGTTTTCATGTGTTTTATTTTGCAATAATGCGTGACCTTAAATGTCATGACCCCTGAACCAAGTGGTTATTTTCTCAAACCTTGGATCTTGTGCTATGGCCCCAAAGCACTCTAGACTTGGAGCCAAGGGCATGAACGCATTATCTCACGCTGTCATTTTTAGTGACTTAAGATATATTTGGGAAATACTCTGGATTTTCTCATAGTAATGTATGGTTCACTACTTACAAATGAAATTGGTTATAATCTTTTTTAAAAAATAAAATAAAAGAAAGAATAGCCTATTGAATGTTATTATTGAATGAAGGCACATCATAGTTTGGATGGAGGACCAAATGAACTTTTCATAGAAATGAGAAATGACTGCACCTACATATTTCAGTTCTATCTGTCCTTCCCATTTGTCTTTGATCGATTATCAAAATCCCAATACTTCAACTGCTAACCTCTTGCATCCCATGCCTTTTTGGACGTGCTACAGGACATGGGGTTGGTTCCGCCTCTGTACATATTTGCAGCATTTATCCCAGCTATGATGATTGCTGGTCTCTACTTTTTCGACCACAGCGTTGCATCACAAATGGCTCAGCAAAAGGAATTCAATCTCAAGAATCCATCTGCTTACCACTATGACATTTTGTTGCTAGGCATCATGGTACTGTATTTGATTCCTTTGTTCTTGCATTTACAATTCTACTTTACCTGATCTCAGCATTAGAAGCTATAACCAATTCACTTATGCTTCTCCCTATGATTATCAAAGGTCTTACTATGTGGTTTACTTGGGCTTCCTCCTTCAAATGGCGTTCTCCCCCAATCGCCCATGCATACTAAGAGCCTTGCAGTACTCAAGAGGCAGGTCCGTTTTTGAGTTCCCACTTCTCCGGTAGTATCTTTTGACTTTTCATTGCTGTGGTACTGTATGTTGAATGTCTATTTTGTGTGATACCACCATTTTAGTTAGTCCGCAATAAGATGGTAAAGAGTGCCAAAGAAAGCATCAAACTTCAAGCAAGCAACTCAGAAATTTATGGGAACATGCAAGCAGTTTTCATCAAGATGGATGACAAACAATCTGTGAGTAAATTTTGTTTTGACGAACACAAGCTTTACATCAGAAAACATGCTCCACAGAAGTATAGGTTATACCTGTGGTCTATGGTATATGGTACACTGTAGGGAGATGTGGTGTCTATTTGTTGATGGGTGGTGGAGATGAGATGAATAACTAAAGTTTCCACTGATAGGAATTCATCTGGATATGGGCAATCTCCATCAGTCATTAAGAATGGATGGGGGATGCCCCCCCGGTGTACCATGTGCCATACATCATAGTTGCTCTTTATAGCATACCTTATTTTGGGCTTTTGTCTTAACTTTTATTTATTATCTGTGGTCTGCTTCTATCTGGTCTTTTTCAATAGACAGTCTGGTTATTACTTTAATTTTTTTTTCTTTTTTTTTCTCTCTTTGTTTTTTTTTGGGGAACAGTTTGATTGTGAACTAAACGGACTTGTACTTGATCCATCTAGATGTGCTCTGCTTCTAATTGGCCCTTTTTACATACAATTTGGTTTTTACTTAATTCACAGAATGTACAATTCGGTTTCTGGCTTGGGTATGATCGTTGGGATTTAATTTTTACGCTCTCGTAATTTCAATTCTTAGCAGATTACAATGCAAGGGTGGTTGGAGTTGAAATACTTCACCTCTCTCTCTCTCTATCACACATCATATATACAACATTGTCCATTCTCTCTCTCTCTCTCACACACAGACAACATCGTTCATTCTTTTTTGGTCTCTCTCTCTCTCACACACACAACATCGTCCATTCTTTCAGAAAATCTGCATGCATCTCTCTCTCTCTCTCATCCACTCCCTCTCTCTTTTAAAGACAAGTTAAATGACTGGCAGGCGGTTTCTGATGTGAAAGAGTTAAAGGAATTGAAGGAGGCAGTAATGGGAAGCAAAGAGGGAGGGGGAGATCATGTGTTTGATCCTGAGAAGCACATAGATGCGTACTTGCCTGTCCAGGTGAACGAGCAGAGGCTGAGCAACCTGCTCCAGTCGGTGCTGGTGGCATGCTGCCTGGGTGGGATGCCGGTGATAAGGATGATACCCACTTCTGTGCTCTGGGGCTACTTCGCCTACATGGCCATCGACAGCCTCCCTGGCAACCAGTTCTGGGAGAGGTTCTTGCTCCTCTTCATTACACCAAGAAGGAGATACAAGTAAGATATCATATCTCTCTCTCTCTATCGAGATTCTTTCTCTCTTACAAACCACTTTCTCTCTTTAGGTTCTCTTCTCTAAGTTCTCTCTTTTCTTATTCCCAACGAGATAGATGTTTTTAAGTTGTCAATTTCTCTTCTCTAAGCCAACCCTAAATAATTGGAATAAGGTTTGGATGATGATGATAAATTCTCTTCTCAAAATTGTACATTTCTTTTTCTTTATTATCTTTTCTATGTTCTCTGGCTCTCTTACCTTTATCTTTATGTGTCTCCTTCTCTCAACGTTGTCTCTCCAGATTAGCCTATCCTTGTGTAGGCTCTATCCCTCTCTAGCGGAGGTTAGCTGGATTTGTAGTGTAACATTATTGTGAATGATGTCACCTCTGTTACCTCTCTCCCCACTACTAATATGTTAGAACATGATTTGGTCAGTGGGGTGTGTGGAGCATGAGGTCAGTGATTAAACATGCCCTTTGCATGCATGTGTTCTGTTGCAGGGTGTTAGAAGGGATTCATGCTTCTTTTGTGGAATTGGTGCCATTTAAATACATTGCGGGCTTTACATTGATGCAAGTGGTTTACCTACTCACCTGCTTTGGAATCACATGGATCCCGGTTGCTGGAATCTTGTTCCCCATACCTTTCTTTTTATTGATACTCATAAGGCAACGCTTGCTACCTAAGCTCTTTCATCCCCACCATCTCCATGAACTTGATGCGGCAGAATATGAAGAGATTGCTGGTGCTGCCCATCCTCATCGGGATCCTAGCTTCAAGGTATATGCATCATACTTGCAAATCCATATCGTACATGTCGGTCTATATACTTGCATCCATATTATCATGTCGGTCTATATACTTGCATCCATATTGTCATGTTGGTGCCTATTGTATAGTTTTGTTTTTTCTCATTCTTGTGTCTATAGTATATTTTGTTAGATTTTCTCCCATGGTTGTCCACTTAGAAGAGTAGAACTCGCAAAAGTTTGGTGAAGTAGTTCACTGCTGTGAAAACAAAACTGGCTACCGCGGTCAAAACAAGGTACCGCAGTCAAAAGTTTTGGCTTCCTGTGTTCACAAAGGGGAACCGTGGTAAAAACTGGTTACTGTAGTCAAAATAACCGCTATCAAAAGAGTAATTGTGTTCAAAATTGGCCCACTGCATTCAAAATGTTGATGTTATCTGTGGTGAAAAAATTTACCGTAATCTCGATTACACACGAGTAACACTCTGAAATTAGACAAAGAGGTCAATGGACCTCAACTAAATTCAGTAATAAAATTTAGGGAGATAAAAAATGCGAGATCTGGGGGCACAAGAGAATTCGCTTAGTCCAAGTTGTTGAATGCCCCCAACTCAAGAAAAATCAAAAGATGCAATCGGTCTTTGCAAGGACGCCCACAGGGTTTAGCTAGATCAGATTAACCAGTGCAGGATTGCACGTCTCGGCAGTGGTACCTGGCCAAAGTCTAGGTCCAGGTAACTCGGAACTGGTCTGGTTAACCTGGAATCAGAGTGGGTAACTGGCCGATTGTACTGGCTCTGCAAAAATGTGTTTAAAAAATTAAAACAGAAAAACAAAAAAATCCAAAAAAAATATGGAAAATATGTTTTGAAGTAAAATTAACTAAAATACGTCTAAATGAGATTAAAAAAAGTAGTGAAAAAGATAGATTTTGAAAAATCAATTTGTGATCAGGGCTATTTTGGAAATAATCTAAAAAAGGGGAAAATGTAAAAATAAGTATTCATGGCCAAAATACTTTCCAATCTTTGTCAAATAGGCTAAAGAACATATAAAAGCACATTACAAATAAATTTCTTAAGATATTTTGGAAATAATCTTGAAAAGAGGGGAAAATGTAAAACTAAGTATTCATGACCAAGATACATTCCAATCTTTGTCAAAATACTAAAGAACGTACGAAAGCACACTATAAATAAATTTCTTATTTTTTGGATTTTCCAATAATTTTTTGTGAATTTCTTTTCAAAATTGGGAACTTGACCACCAAAACCGGGCTTAACTGGACCTTCCCATGGGCCGGATACATGTAATCAGGCCAAGTTCGGTTTGACCGTGCCGGTTTGTTTTAATACTGAGATTAATTGTTCTTGAGCCTGTTAGTCACACGCTTAAAAGACTCGTACAATATGGGCAAAAATACTCTATGTCATCCAATTGGCAATAATACCAACAAACATGGATTGAAAATAAATTTCTGAAATAGCAACAAATATTTCTCATTGTAAATTCCTTCTAATCGGCAATGAGGTCTGAAAGACTTGGTTTAGGTATGAGATGCAGCATTAATTTGAATGTTTATGCATGGCATGTATGGAGAAATCCCTTAAGTTTCTAGAGTTCTTTAGAGAGAAAAAGAGAGAGAGTAACCTTTAGAGAGAATGTCTTTTATGATCATAAGTGAGCGCTAAAAAAAAGTGTCAATGGGGTATGAAGGTGTCCAGTCAAAGTACAGAATGTCTTTATGACCCCACGTCAGTCATCCCCTTGCAAGGCTAAGAAAACGGTAAAGCCAAGTGTGCAGAAAATCATTCAGTAAAACTAAGGACAGCACAGGCAAGGTGGACCTAGGGGTCTAGATTATATTAATGTACTAATTTAGATTTTTCAAAATTAAAGTTGTTTTGAAACATTGATGCAAAAAACTTACATATTGTTCTCAAATACACATACATAGTCAACTGCAAAGATAAGACATCATCTCCGACATCGCATCTTGAGAATGGGCAGCATATGTACCCGGAACTATCCACCATGTTTACTTGTTTTCTAGTACGCATAAGTTAATATGTTTAAAGGTCTATAGACTTTTGGAATTTTTTTTAAAAGTTAGTATGCTTTGTACAAATATAATTTTTGGTACTCATATCCATGGATAATGAATGCCAGGTTCGAAGCACCCAACCTGTACTAATACAATACATTTTCCTGTACCTTATATGTGCACATGGGAGAGGTGTACACCAGTAATGAATTTTGTCAATGTTGATTATATAGAGATTCTTCCTTACTTTGTTGTGGTGAAATTTAGAGGTGAGAATTGTGCAGGAGAGAGAAATGGGGATGGAAAGTGACGAGGATGTGTTTGATGCAGAAGAGATATTGGATGAACTCACCACAAGTAGAGGGGAGATTAAGCTAAGACAAACGAGTTTCAGTGAAAATGACACCAGACATTTTCAGGCAAGGCACTTTTTCTTTTCTTTGGCAGTTTTAAGTTTTTGCTCTTAACTGTGCTACTTTATTTACTACAACCTTTTAAAACCTGGAATCGGGTTTTGGATCACCCACTCATTGCACCGGTCGTGACCGGTATAACCAGTGAAAAATTGGTCAAAAAGGTGAAATTGGGAGCGTTTATGAGGGAGGGGACTGCATTGCCCCTTGGTAGAATCTGATCCAACTTGGTAATTCTTTATTCTCATTGGTTTTAAAATTTAGAAAATAAAAAAGAAAGAGACCATTTACTTTTAAGACAAGGAGGTATTATCGTCCTTTTCCTTCAGATTTCAAATTGGGTAGTTGTGGATATGTTGTTGAATAGGTTCAAACTTCCAATTTTTTTTCTCAAACTTTGTGATACACCACAAGCCATCTAATTTGACATGCAAGGGCTAAGAGTAATGTCACCTTCTTGCAGGAAAGAAAAATGGTTTTATGATACACAAACCCTAAAATTAATGTTTGAATAATTTGTTCTTCAAATTCTTGAAAACTGAAGTTTTTGAATTTGTTTTACCACATAAAACTACGTTCCTAAACCTTGATTTTACTTTAGAAATATTACCTCTCTTTTACCTTGTGTTATTTAGACCTCCAAAGTTTTGCAATTTCTAGCTGGCAGTTTTTGGATCCTATCCATGTGTGAGATGAGGATGACCTTGTCGTAATTACATTTTAAATTGCACAACCCCTCACCTTGTTTGATGAGGACCTTGGGGTACTTGGTTCCTAATTTATACCATTAGATTGAGATGGAGGATTTTTCAGTGGAACTATAATACAATAACATATGCAGACCCTAATGCATCAAGCATTTCTCTGTACTAAAATACTGGAACAAATCACATTTGTTTACCCTCATGCTTAGTTCAGTATTTGTATTGTAGTAATGCACTTGGAATTGCTCAGGTACACCCAGAGGAAGACATGCAGGGGCATTGAAAGAGTGGCGATGGATAGCGACATACAAATTTTTTGTAGTTGACAAATTTGGTGGGCAACATTTGTCCAATCAAAAGACCAAACAGAATTGAAAAGAATAGATACGTAGAGAGACTAAAAGAAAAGAAAATGTGACCTGAGAAGCTCTCTCACTCTTATTTTAAACCTCCCATTAACTACCACTGGCATGGGATAAAGAAAAAGTTGTTGTCTTCCTCTTTATTATTATTATTATTATTATTATTATTATTATTAATAATTATTAATTGTTCTTTTTTTTTTTTTCTGTTTACTTTGTACTTTTTTATGTTGTGGGAATGTATACAGTTGTCCTCTTATATTGGGGATAATATGGTGGATGCTGGCTATTGTGAAATCTATCTGTTTGTTGTACGGACTGTTAAGAATTTTGAACTTTGGCCTTTAAGTATTAGGTAAATAAAATTTCATTCTTTTATTTGAGAAGAAAAAAGCTTTTAAATAGTTGTTACCAGAGGCTGTCCTCTTTATTTGAGAAATATATGGGACTTCGGTAGTTTACTCATCCCTTAAAGCTTTGAGAGCGATATCACAATGTCCAATAGTAGCACCCAATCTTGACTGGTTAAAAAAAATCAAAAGATTCTGTGCTTATTTCCTTCACTCACTATCTTGAGTTAAGTTAGAGTAGGACCCAATCTTGCCCTGCATATCGTAGTCATTATTCCTATTCCACGAATTTAGGCAATTTCCACCCTCATATGATTGAGACCCATGCATATTAATGGGGTTTCTAATTTTGGCTTTTTTTTATTTTTTATTTTTTATTTTTTATTTTTATTAATCTTAAGGATTGGAACTCGCCATGGTTTGTCCTAAGCTGGTCATGTCGGTTGTAACCCCACTTTTTCTCTCTAAAATGAGGATTGATTAGCATAAACGGATAAGAGGAGGAGCTTCTCACCTGCTAAGAAAAAAGGTAAATCTTTTTCTCTCTCTAAAATCCCGTGTCTTTAGATGGGGATTGATGCCCCTAAATAAAAACCTTGCTTCTCTCTCTAAAATGTCCTTTGAGAATCACTTAGTAGGAAAGAAACTACTTGTAAAAACTCTGCCTTTTCTCTCTCTAAAACGCCCTCTCTGTCCTAGCTCACAATGAGATTTAATTTATTGGTAGGCATTGGTTTCTTAAATGGACTGGTTGGACAAGGAGATGAAGCTTTCTCTCACCTCCAAAAATTCTCTCTCTCTGAAACACCTTCATCTCTCTATAGAATTGTCATAGCCTTGCCTCCTGCCCTCTTGCCATATTTGTTGGAGGGCAACAGGATGCAGGACCGCGACCAAAGGTAGCGAATGCCACTCAGGTGGGAGTGAGTTCAAATGCTTTTCAAAAGATGGAATCGAAGCAAATCCACACACAACCCTCAAAAGCTGGGTAACTGAAACCAGATATATATATTTATATATAAAGGAGCTCTAAAAGTATAACAATTATGTCCAAGGTACTAAAGGCCCAACAATAAATACATAGCTTTTTTTTTTTTTTGGGGTAAGTCAGTGTGGAGAAGGCCCCCTATTCGAATTTTTCATTAATAGGAGAAAGAAAAATACATTATTTTACAACCCTATATTAGGGAAGTTGCGTCAAATCATGTAATAATAGAAGTGAAAGAAAGTCTGGCGCACGACAGCGCCAAATAGCGGCACCTTCAACGATCCTGAATAGCATCTACTAGCAAAGATGAATCACTTTCTATCTGTATCGGGAAGCAACCCATTTGGATAACTAAGAGAATACCTTCCTCAAGAACCTGAAATTCTGCATAATTATTAGACGCAACTCCAAAGTGTTTAACGAAAGCTGCCACAAATCCACCATTGCTATCTCTTATGACCCCACCCCTCATGGGAACCAGGATTGTGCAAGGACGCACCATCAATATTCAACTTATAACACTGAACCTTAGGAAATGACCATGCAACTAAGACTGAGGATTTTGACTTCTGTTGGTGCCAATTGATTTGTAACTTTTCAATAACTGCCTATTCTGATAAATGGAAGGCCCATTTTTTAACTTCTGATAGAGCCTTGACATCTGTAGTAATACTAATTACAACCTGCTCCCTCCTTAGAGCGTTAGATTTAAAAAGTCATATGTTCCGCTCCTCCCATAGATACCAGATCGATGAGAAAGAAATAGTCATCCATATGTCAAGTAAACCCTGTGAGTTGAATTTGGACCATAGTACTAAGCACAAATCTCTTACCACATCGCCAAGTTAAAGATCACCAAACAGCTAGTGAAAAAGGACAGTGAAACAGAAAGTGACATAGATTGTCCTCATTGTTTATGCAAAAAGGGAAAATAGTAGCCATGTGTATACCTCGCTGCTGAAATATGGATGAATTCGGTAACCGATTATGCATAGCTAACCATGAAAACCACTTAGCTCGAGGGTGACATTTTGAAGATCAAAGAGCATGAAATAAGGGTTGAGATGAACTTTTATATTGAATGAAGTTCCATGCTGATTTAATTGAAAATATTCCATTGGCAGAATGAATCCATACCAATGAATCATCCTTAGACAGTAAGGGAAGAGTATATCGCTCTACCTCACCCCATATAGTAAGCAGTAAAGTTGAAGGATGTGAAGGCCATGAAGGATAGCTTCAAAACCCAAAAAAACCTATATGGCCAAACTGCCACCTAAAACCTACAATCAAAAGAAGATTCATTGCCAAGTTCGGGGCTCCAACTGTCAGTTGTGATCTCTCAACCGTCCGTCCTCAAACCGCGAGTTATCACTCTACCTTGAAGAAAGTCAAAGGGATGAGCTATAAAGCGCAGTAAGTAGATCCAGATGCCATGCGTCACAATTATATCTAGCAATGTGTCGTGAATTATTCTTTTTAGGGATAAGCAATTACAATGCATATATCATATGAACTAACAATTTATCAAATCTTTCCATCATGAGCATTATAATAATCATCATTACTATAACTCAACAAGCATAATAAGAATAAACCACAGTAATAGGCATTACCCAACTTACTCCCTAATTCACCTACTCCTGAAATAGAAATACTATTCATCAGGCCAACTTGATCCTATTGTTTAGGATTTCTACCATCACTCAGGAGGGAAGACAATGATAAGTGGGTGATCCACTTCGTAATGCCTTTATACGCACACACACATAGTCCCAGTGCTCTTTGGGGCTTTTGATAGGCACACTGGCTTTACAAGACATGACCCTCTCATGTGCCTTTCTGGTGAGAGCGTTACACAACCAAAGGGGTCCCAATGGATAGTGCCTCATACAGAAATTTGGGGGGCACGATCTATCCCAACATACATAATCATCCTAGCTCCCATTCTATCATAGGGAGTTAGGAAAATATCTCAACTACTGACATAACTTTCTTATCAGATCACATCATACTATCAACAGATGACCCGTTGTGTAGTACAACATTTTCATCAGAGTACATTCTTATCAGAGCACAGTCTTATCCGAGCACATTCTTATCAGAACACATTTTTGTCAGAGCACAGTCTTATCAGAGCGCATTCTTATCAGAACACATTCCTATCAGAGCAAATTCTTATCAGAATACATTCCTGTCAGAGCACAGTCTTATCAGAGCACATTTTTATAATAGCACATTCTTATCAGAGCACATTCTTATCAGAACACATTATGGTTTTGTAATACACTCAAAGCATGCCGACAAAATCTCATATCACTTAGCTTGTATCAGAATCATGCACACATATCACTTACATATCATTTATCTCAGAATTATGCATTCTTACCACCACAGAGCATACTTTAAGGCATACAAGTATGTTAAAAGAAAAACACAAATCATAAGGCTCATTAAAAACATTTTCAAATTATTTTGCTGGTTTTAGAAGTGAACACAATCCACCTTTAAGAGCATAATTTTCAAATCACAGAGAATTTCGTTTTGATTCAAATCAATTTTTAAAGTAGACTCACTATCTTTCATGTAAAAGTGGCTTGAGCTCATTCCGATATGATTTTGTCAGTAAACAGTTCAATACAAAAACGTGTAAAGTTTTTGGAAAATTTCTTGTCATCACTACAGTGACCTATTCATAGAAAAAGAAGCATAATTTCCAAACCATAGAGAATTTCATTTTGATTCCAGAACTATATTTAAAATAGACTCACTCATATTACATTCAAAAGTGGTTTCAACTCATTCAGACATGATTTAGTAACTAAACCATTCAATACAAAAACATATAAAGTTTATAGAAAATTTTCTGTCATCACTACAATGAACTCTTTATAGAAAAAGGGGTATAATTTCTCAACCACATGGAATTTCGTTTTGATTCTAGAGTTATATTTAAAGTAGACTCACTCATATTTCATTCAAAAGTGGTTTGAGCTCATTCAGACATAATTTGTTTAGTAAACCGTTCAATATAAAAACATATAAAGTTTCTGGAAAATTTCCTGTCATCATTACATTGACCTCTTCATAGTAAAAAGGGTATAATTTCTAAACCACAGGGAACTTCATTTTGATTCCAAAATTATATTAAAATAGAGTCACTCATCTTTTATTCAAAAGTAGTTTGAGCTCATTCAAACATGATTTGGTCGGTAATTGTTCAATACAAAAATATGTAAAGCTTTTTGGAATTTCTTTTCATAATTCTAGAATGTTCTAGCAAATGACTTATAACTTTCCAATCAAAAGCGCTATTGATATGGGGTATTTCCCTCTTAAAATAAACTCAAAGGGGTACTTCTCCACAAAATTTCATAATCAACATAGATATTTTTGATGCTTAAACAGTTATTCAAATGAGAGTCATGATTATGGAAACAGAGTACATGCTTAGCATAATTTCAGCAACATATTTCCACACCCATTTTCACAATCACATTCACAATCATACTTAAATTTCATAATTTGACAAAGAAATTAAGCATGCATCAATCAAGGCATGAAAACATGAAATCTAGATCCACTTACTGCATTAAGTGAAGATCCAAAGTACTCTACACAGGTTCACATCAATGCTAAACTCCAAGGTTGGGTTCAAGCTCCTAACCTATTAAGGCTAGAGAGGGAGGGTGTGCTTGAGAGAGGGCTGGGAGAAGAGAGAGAACAAACCTCAAGGTAGGGTGTGAAGTGGGGTATAACTAAGTAAAGGAAAAGGGGGTGGCAGCATGAACATGACAAGTGGCACACAAGGCAGCATGTAAAGGACAAGTAGTACACAAGGCAACATGCAATGGAGAGAGAGAGAAAGCAAACAAGAGAGCAAAGAAGAAGTCCCCTGAACTACCATATTCAGCTTCGCACAGTGGCTCACACCCACATCGCGCATGACAACTCACATCCATTCATGTACGATGGTGATGCACATGATGGTATCGCACACGGCGGTGATGCGCTCGGTGGTGTCGCGCATGACAGTAACGTGCATGGTTGTGTCACGCATAACGGTGATGTGCACGGTGGTGACGTGCACGATGGTGTCACATATGGCGGTAACACGCATGGCGGTGTCCCTTGTACGCATGACAACTTACTCTTACACGCATGGTGGCATCACTTGCATACATGACAACTTACTCTTACACGCACGACGGCTTCCCTTGCACGCACAACGACTTACTCTGGCATGCACGGTGGCTTACTCTTACATGCATGACGGCATCCCTTGCATGTACGACGACTTACTCTTATAGACACGGCAGTATCACTTGCATGAATGATGGCTTACTTTTACACACACGACGGCATCCTTTACACGCACGATGGCTTACTCTTACACGCACGGTGTCATCTCTTGCATGCACAACGACTTACTCTTACACACACGGTGGCATCACTTGCAAGCATGACGTCTTACGTTTACATACATGACGACATCCCTTGCACGCACAATGGCTTACTCTTACACGCACGGTGGCATCCCTTGCACCCACGGCTTACATGTTGAAAATGTCCGGGTCCTTACATTATCCCCCCTTTAAAAGGATTTTGTCCCCAAAATCATATTTTGCTAATTAAACAAATGGAGGGTACTTATTTTTCACTGTTACTTGATTCAACTGCCTCTAGTATATGTAAAGTCTCATGGACCCATCGTTCTTTTTGACAAACAGAGCCGCTGCACCCCAAGGTGACACACGGGGTGAAATGAATTCCTTTTCCAACAACTCCTACAATTTCTCTTTCAGCTTCAATTCAGCTGGGGCCATCCTATAAGGGGCTTTAGAGATAAGAGAAGTGTCAGGGACTACATCTATCTTAAATTCTATATCCTTTATTGGAGGCAAAGATGACAATTCATCAGGAAAAACTTTTGGGTAATCTCTTACTACTGGTATCTCTTCTAACTTGGACTGGACGTCCCAATTCTCTACCACATAGGCTACGTATCTAACACATCTTTTAGCCAAAAGATGGTAAGCTCCAAGGGCTGAAGTAAAGTGTAGAGAAGGCGCATCTTTGATACCAACAAAGTGCAACTCAGGTCGGCTAGGGTGTCGAAGGGTAACAATCTTATCATAACAGTCAACAGGGGCTTATTGTGTGGACAACCAGTTCATGCTCAAAATATCATCAAAAATCCTGAATATCTAAAAGTATCAAATCTACGGGTAGGTCACACCTCTCTAGTAGAACTCCACACTGTTTGTACACACTATTAGTTTCCATAGAATCCCCCACATGCACGTACACTACTACAGTATAGTCAAGAGGTTAAGGTTCAATATTTAGATGACATGCAAAACAAAAAGAATGAGCGGAATTAGGGACAATCAAGATTTTAGTTTCTCTTCCACAAACAAAGAGCATACCTCTGATCATTGAGGTAGACACCTTATCTTCCTGCTCTGTGAATGTAAATACTTGACCTTGAATCTTTGGTCGGTTCTCTAGCTTTACCATAGAGCAGTCCTTGATCCAGTGGTCAGGCTTTCCACACCTAATCCACGTTTTCAATTTCTTGTCGCACTCCACCGTAGAATGGTTGTTCAATTCACAATATGAGCAAGCGAGCAACGATTCTCTCTCACATTTCCCAAAAAGGTCTTTTGAGTTTTCACGCTATCATGGTTTGCCTTTCCCCTAAAGTCTCTCCTAAGAGGCGATTGACTTCCAAAAATTCCAGGTGGTGCGGCCCTTTCTCTCCCTTCTTTCCTTAGCCGGAACTCCTCACAATCCCTCTCGATCCTTCAAAGTGAGGTCCACTAATAGGGAGAACATCTTAAAGTTGGCTGATATTACTCCCCCTCTTATATCTGGCTGGAGGCCCCTTTCAAACTTGCTTGCATTAGGTGCCTCTGTATTGATGATATGTGGCGTGTAGCGGGAGAGCTCTGCAAATTTAGCTGCATACTGCTCCATTGACAGTATCCCTTATTACAGATAAATAAATTCCACTTCTTTTCTTTCTCGGACTGAATCAGGGAAGTACTTCTCATTAAATGCTACTAGAAAACTTTCCTAGGTTACCGTAGTCCCTGTCTCCTCCCAAGATGGCCTCACCAAACTACACTAGTGCTTGGCATCCCCTTCAAACATAAAAGTTCTCAGTCTCACTTTTTGCTCATCAGAACAATGCAATACTTCGAACATATTTTCTACGTGCCTCCTCCATTTTTCAGCCTTTTCCACTCCTCCGTGTCTCGAGATTGCTGGAGGTGCAAGTCTCCTAGACCTCTCAATCAATCCATTGTCATCTTGACCTAGGACAGAGGCAGTCAGGGCCGGCATATAGTCCTTCATTATTTGAGTTATGGCCCCGAGCGTCTTAAAGAATTCCTCCAAGGCCTCGGTCTTCTCATAACCAGAATTCGCATTGTTGACAAGAGTCATCGTCATCTTGACTTAAACCAGGAACACCCAGTTACTAGCATATCCAAAAACCGCTCTGCGGATACTTCTTAGACTCTCTAGGCCAAGAATCCTATCCTGGATGCTCAAATACAATAAATTGTCACAACCCCACCTCCTACCCCCTTGCTGTACTTGTCGGAGGGCAATAAGGTGCGGGACAGCGACCAAAGGTAGCGAATGTTACTCAAGTGGGAGTGAGCTCAACATTGCTAAAAAGAAGGAATTAAAGCAAACCACGAAAGAAAACAAAGCTCCAAACACAACCCTCAAAAGCTAGGCAACTAAAACCAAATATATATATATATATACAGGAGCTCCAAAAATATAACAATCTGTCCAAGGCACTAAATGCCCAACAATAAATACATAACTTCAAAAACCAGAAAAAATATATACGGCAAAACTACCACCTAAAACCTACAATCAAAAGAAGCTTCCTTGCCAACTTCGAGGCTCTAACTGTCCGCTGTGATCACCCAATCGTCCATCCTCAAACCGCGAGTTATCACTCTACATGGAAGAAAGTCAAAGGGAGGCGCTATGAAGCCCAGTAAGTAGATCCAGATGCCATGCGTCACAATTATATCTAGCAATGATAAGCAGTTACAATGCAGATATCATATGAATTAGCAATTTATCAAATCTTTACATCATGAGCATTATAATAATCATCATAACTATAACTCAACAAGCATAACAAGAATAAATCACATTAACATGAATTACCCAACTCACTCCCTAATTCACCTACTCTCGAAGTAGAAGCCCTATTCATCAGACCAAGCCAATCGCATTGTTTAGGATTTCTACCATTACTCAGGAGGGAAGACAATGACAAGTGGGTGACCCACTTCGTAATGCCTTCATATGCACATACACACAGTCCCAACGTACTTTGGGGCTTTTGATAGGCACTGGCCTTGCAAGACACGGCTCTCTCATGTTCCTTTATGGCGAGAAAGCTTTACACTACCCAAGGGATCCCAATGGATAGTGCCTTATACAGAAATTTGGGGGTGTAAGGACCAAAGTTTCTAGGCCATAGTGTCGCGCTCGATGGTAGGAGTCTGTTAATAAGGGGGAGCAACACCGTCTGACTATGTAGAGACCAGCGCCGACTGTGTAGAGACTAGTGCCGATTGTGTAGAGACCAGTGTCGGCTGTGTAGAGATCAGTGTCGGCTGTATAGAGACCAGGACCTGCTGTGTAGAGACCAGTGCCGACTGTGTAGAGACCAGCACTTGCTTTGTAGAGACCAACGCCTGCTGTGTAGAGAGACCAGCATCGGTTCTGTAAAGACCAGTGCCGGCTGTGTAGAGACCAGCACTGGCTGTGTAGAGACCAGCGTCGACTATGTAGAGACTAACGTCGACTGTGTAGAGACCAACGCCAACTGTGTCTCTGACGTGCATGAGTTGTGAGTTCCACCTGTTGCCTGCATGCTGTTTTGACTGCCACTTGTCCAGGCTTGGCGCCACTTGGACAACCACCCCAACCACATGGGTACTTAATCCATTCCTCTCACTCAGTCACATGACATTATTTTTTTCATCTCTCTCTAAGGAAAAAGTTAGGGAAGGGGAGGGGGAGAGGAGAGATAACCATTGAAGAGCAGCCATTGTTGGAGTGGGTATGAGATGTGGAAGAAGAGTTTTGAGAAGGCACCATTGCTGATCATAGGTAAGTGGATTCCTCACCATTGCATTGTAGTGATGAGAATGCATGACCTTATATGCCTATGAAAAGAGTAATAAAAGTGTATGAGATGTGAAGACTTTTATGCCTTGTTCACTAAAAATTGGGGTTTTGGTTCTCTGATGAATGTGGATGCTAAAAAAGAAAGTATGGTTTACAAATCGTGTAATAAGTGCATATTTATGTGTGTATATTGTGAGATAACAGCTGCTAGCATGTCCTTTACCATGAAATAGAGATCATGGAATATGTTCTTGACGCATGTGTAACCTCACTGTGAAATTTCAAGAATATATATGAGTTGTTATAAGAGGCTTTTGAACAGTCAAACGAGGTCATTTTTGCCTCAAATTACTGCCATTGGAAAGATATGCAAGTCTAATAAAATGTTTGTGTCTTTCCCCTATCGAAATTCCTTATGAAACTGAAGATATATTTTAAAATGTACATGTAGGTTACTGTTTGACTGTTTTTCCTTGATTTTGTGCTAACCCTACCGTGGTCACTAGTTTTCATTAATCAAATGACGTCCATTTCCTGTAAAGCCCTAGCCACTTGAAAGATATTTGAGTGGGATAAAAGTTGCATGTAGAAATTATTTTGAAATTCCCCTTAGATTGGAAGTTATGAGTCTTTTATGAAGAGATGTAACTGTGGACTGTTTTGATAAAAACTAGAACTATCACTTTGTTTGGCACAGACATTTGATCAATCAAAATGGAGTCCAAATGCTTTCAAATTGGCATCGTTAGAAAGATATATGTCTTGGCTTGAACTTTGAATTTGAAATTGTCTCAAATTCTTCACGATTTAAGAGTAAGTAGGGTATCTCGCTATTCCATGTACACAACAGGGTACTGCGAATAAACCCTCATCCTCTTGAACCTTTAAGGGGACAAATGAGGCCCAATTTCCTTTGAACTACCTCCGTTTGAAGGATAGGTGTGTCTAGAATAAATTGTTTTTGGAACCATCGTCAAACTCTTAATGGACCAGAAGTTACGACCCAAATTCTGAGCGCACGTCATTGTTTACAATTACAAGAAATTGAAGTGTAAAGCTTAAATTGAAATACTGTTACTTTCATTATGACACTGTCTTTATGACACTGTTGAAATGTGATATTGCTACTGGCATGCTGAGATATTGATATTGTCATAATCAGACATTGATACTATGATTCTGACCCCTATGCAATAGGGCACCCATTGGTAGCGAACATTGTTATATTGATACTGTAAACCATTAGTGGTGGATATTGTCATACTGTGACACCCTGTGATACTGCTATACTGTATTATTTACTAAGAATTTTTTACAACAAATTACATGTTATGATAAAATTTTAAAGTGCGCCATAATTGAATTGTTTAAGGTTAAAAAATTATTAAAAATATTTGAAATAAAAATTGATCAAAATACCACTAAATTTATTTTAATCAATACCTTGACCTCGGTGTTGTAGCATTGATCGGGCATCCGCGCACTCTTAGCTTTGGGGGTCCACATAGTCGTGAGTTGCCGCGAAAAGAATCAGCAATAATATTTGCAAATACTCCTTTGCTTGGGATTGGCCCTTCCAAACCCATTGAAAGAAAGGTTTAAGAACCATAGATATCTTGGTGAACGCAAGGATCCTGGGATCTCACCAGACAATTTTGTTGGAAGAGATATCCATGTACTTCAAGCTTATCATCTATCCAAATGTTCCAGGAATCGTCGCTTGAAATGAGTTAAGAGAAAGGTCAAAGGTTTCAAGAGCCTGGAGGTTTCCCATGTTGTTAGGTAAATTTCCAAATAAAGGATTATCAGAGAAGTTAATTATTATCTTAAAATCTATTTTCATACCTAATTAAAAAAAATTAAACTCCAAAAATGGGTAAAATCAAGTAGATCTATAAATATATGAAAATCTTGAAAATGAACGATCTAGATAATGTATTGCAAGATGCACTATTTTTGGGACTCAAAAACTTTTTTTTTTTTCTATTCATACATCTCGACATCGAGATGATCAATTAGAGGGTCTTTCCAATATTAAAACAATATTTCCGATAGACTTTTGAAGTGCATCTGCGATTCTAAATTTTAAGGTTGCAACCGTATTAAAACTTTTCCCTTTACGTTTTGTGTAAGATCACAATTATTCCTACTCATTCGATGTCAAATTGGATGACCTTGTGTAAGCCATGAAGTCCGAAATTTCCTTTTGGAACTTTGTGTGTAATCAAAGACACTCATACAACCACCCATTTTAAAATCAAAGGGACAAGAATGAATGTGACCAGTTATACAAAAGGTAAATAGACTCTTTATAAAAAAATCAAGCATGAGAAGGGTGCTTTGTGCACCCTTCCACCCATCCACATGACATGGATGGGATACATTCTTATTTTTAAACTCGGCATGACTCTGGCCCAAGAAGAGTAATATGGCCAAGTCATAGTGGACTT
Organism: Amborella trichopoda; assembly: GCF_000471905.2. The sequence goes on along the minus strand of NW_006499969.1, from coordinate 957,676 downwards.
GGCCGATTAATACATAGGAATTAAAAAGATTTTAAACAGTAAAATATAAAAAAATAAAACAAATTCAAGAAAATAAAATAAAATTTAAAAGTGAAATAAATTTAAAAACCGCATAAAACATCCCAACAAACTTAAATAGATATTAAAAAATAGATCTCGAAAAACATGATTTAAAGTTTGGAAACAATTAAACAAATTTTAAAAAAATGCAAATACAAAAATAAGACATATCACAAGAAAAACCCAAAAATCATTATAAATGTTCAATATTTTTTATTCAATTTCTATTTTATTAATATTATATTGATTTTTTCTTATAAAAATGAACCTAAACAAAAATTTCAGATTGATATCATTTTTAAATAAAAAGCTAAAAATATAAAACGAGATTCATCATTGACTCTTACATGAACATGGTTCAATCAAACCATTAAAAGGCGCATTTGCATCTTTAAGCATCCACATGTTACGAACCAAAACCATCCCCCAAAAAAAAAAAAAAACAAGATTTCAACCCCTAAAAATACTACATATTGTAAAATATTTTCCAAACTGCCCATGTCACCCTAAAAATAAGTGCTCGGATATATGCCACTTTTTTTTAGCTTTAAATTTTATAGCTGTTGGACATTAAATTTAGGAGAAATATCCCCATACATCCTATTTTTTGCTTTCATATCTCAATAGACCTAAGGATTTAAATTATGTCTCCTAACTCTCTGACTAACTTTACCCACTTTTAATTATTTTTTTAGCCCTAAAAAATAAAAAAAGAGATGCTTTTTCTAAATCTTTTTTCTCTTTACGTGACATTTCCCCAAATTTCTCTCTTTCGCTCTCTTCCTTGAGATTCTTCAAACCTTTTTTCTCTCTTTGCATTTCTCACTCTTGGTCTCGCACTCTCTCTTTTGTCCTGTATTACTCGAAACCCCTCTCTCTTAATTTGGTTCCAAAAAGACACAATCTACATACAGTTAATCATCCATGCGAATAATATCCAACCAATCAATAGAAAAATCCACATCAATCATGCAAATATATAAAGAAAAATAAACCATAGAGAGAGAGAGAGAGTGGGAAAATAGGGAGAGAGAGGGTTTGGGAAAAGTCAAGCAGAGAGAGATTTAGGCGAAAATCACTTGAAGAGAGAGAAAGAATGGTGTTTAGAAATAATATGTCTTTATTACATTTGTTTGAGAAAAAAAATAGGTTTAAAGAGAATAAAGTTAGTTGGAAGATACAAGACTTAGAATTTCTTTGACCCAAGATTTATTTTGAATCCTTGGGTCTAGTGAGATATAAGACTTAAAAATAAAGGGCATGGAGATATATTCCCATGATTTTATAATCATGGATACTTCCAACGCCCAGATGCTTTTCGAAGGAGTGTTTGAGGTGAGGCATTTATTTTCCTATTTACTAAGATTTATAGTGACTACAATTTTTTTTAATTCAAAATCCATCTCGATTAAATTTAGAGGTGCACCTTAAGTGGATTGTTATATCAAAATTATATTTATGATTAAATTTAGAGGTGCACCTTAATTGGATTGTTTGAGGTTGCAACAGTATGCAACCACACCCTTCTTAAAATTTTAATTATAAAAAAATAAACATTAACTAAATTGTTAGCATTAAAGTTTGAGATTTTTTTTTCAATATAATTATTAAATTTTTGGGATAAGATGCATGTACGGGATGAGTGAGAATCTTAGGGACAAAAATTAACTACAGCAGAATCCTGGTCCAACTCAAAGTGGTTTATTGATGTAATTTACAGATTTCTTTTTAGGGTGTCATTTGTACAAGTAGTCAAGCTTAAACAATCCAAGTTAAGTAAATTATACCTAAAGGGCGTGGTTCGTATAAGGTGTTCAACCTTAAACAATCACGGTATGGTGCACTAAAAATTCTCGTTATAAGATGTATTTTAGGTGTCGAAACTTCAATGATCACCCTAAAATGTATTTTTCACCCTTATTATGAAATTGAAAGAACCAAACATATTGTAGAACTGGCAAATCTATCAACACTTACATATCTTGATAATGGACGGTCTAAATAATGTATTGCAAGATATACTATTATTAAAACTTTAAATTTAAATTTTCTGTCACATTCATACATATCGAATTGGAGATGATTAATTGGAGGGTTTTCTAATGAAAAAACAATATTTTCTAGTGAGTTTGGAGTGCACTATACTTGTACGGTCTAATGTTGACACCTTTGATAAACTTTTTTCCATATTTGAAACAGGTCGTTTTTTATGCCGAAAAACTTTGTGATGATCCAAAAAAATGTTTTTGTCCCAAATCAAGAAATCTACTCCATTGAAAGTGATGCAGATCGCATAGATCTATAAAAGCTTAAAAATATTTGAGAATTGACAGGCTAGATATTGTGCCATAAGATGCACAATTTTTATGACTTGAAATCATTTTTTTAAATATATATCCGTACATCTCGAAGTCCAGAGGATTAATTGGATGGTTTAACTGTATTTGATCAATTTGTTTTGGCAGGTTTTTGAGGTGCTCCATACTTCTACAGTTAAAGAATGATACTTTGTATAAACTTATTTCATCTTTTTCATTACCCTAAAACATCTTTTTCTTTTTAGTGAGGCACATATTTTCTAACAGAAGAATGTGGCCCTTGATTAGTTCATGTCCTAACCTACAAATGCAGAAAACATAACTTAGCAATAATTAAGTTGAGAAAAAATAAAAACAACTTATATGATTCTTTAGAAATCCAAAAAAGAAAAAAATCAATTTTTACAAATTATATTCTGGTCTTTGACTTGTGTGAATGGAAGCCTTGACATTGTGGCACCGTCCCTTTGACCACTTAGCCGAAGGTACGTTCCTTTAAATTGTATGTTCCCTCGAAATCCATCGTCTCCATTAATTAAGGAAGGAAAGGAATCTTGACAAAGGATCCCAAGATAACTTTGCCTATATAAATGGACGCACGTGTGTCAAATTTGCATCATCTTAGGAAGTTCATGCCATTGAACTGGTAGATGTTGTGGAGATCTTTGGATTTTTAATGGAGCCAAACCATCTATTGGTGTGGCAGCGGTATTAAACTTTTTTAGTGTTGGGTATATGTGACCACTAAAGGCTTTATTAGTGCTTGTAATTGAACTTTTGAAAAAACGGAAAATGAACTCAACGAAAGTGCTGTCCGGTGTTGAATATACTAGGCGAACAATGTTTGTTGATACCAGAATTAGCTTGACGTGCAAGGCCAGATGGTTGGGAAAACCCATGTTACCAGGTCATAAAGATTAAACTGATAAGGGTTATAATGGGTCATCCCTTGATGAAGTTAGATCATATCTGGATGAGTGATCCGAGGGACTGTGGCCCCCTTGTATGTGATGGAGGCCTTTAGAGAGAGGGGTTAAACCCTCATCAGCATAATATCAAATAACATTCACATAAGATAGCCGTTTCGGGAATGCGAACCACCTTTTAGTGCGAAGCATGTCCATGTGTGAGAGATTACACCTATACACTGTAGAGTCATGATCGCATCAGGTTTAGCTGACCTTGGTATGACGACTCCTTGAAGCTTGTGTGAGATATTACCTTGATGTATCGAAGAATCGTGGTCGCATCAAGTCTAGGTGACCTTGGTATCAAGATTCCTTGCCCATTGATTGGTTTTTGTGACCTACTAATCAGCCCCTTTGATAAACTGTGGGTCATGGGAAACACTAAATCAGTTTGCATGGGAGACCCAAATATGTATATGTGCTTTCCAAGGAATTTTGGTGGGTCCCATAAGTGCCACCAATACTGGAATGCCTGGCCTCACAGAACCCTTCCTTTGTTGTATCAAGCTCATGGCTTGAGGGTGAAGAAAGCTTGTGTTTTAGAAACTTAGTGTTTGAAGGAAGCTTTGAATTTGAATAAGGAATGTGTGAGAGCGCTTGTGCATAAAAATAAGATAGCAAAATATTATTATTGATTTTTTTATTTAAATTAATTGATAGGAAAATGGTTTTGAAAATAGGAGATAAAGGTTCTAGCACCTTCCAAATGATCTTGAGGGCCTATTTATGGAATCTAGAGTTCATATCTCTCATCCCACAAGTCACTCAACATCAATAGTGTGTATTCAATCTTAGTGGAAGAGGCAAACCATAGAAAACCGAAGAAACCCTAAACTCCTTGATGCACTATAGAAAAGGGTGCCCTCTCTCATATGTCCGCACACCAAAATTTATTTTGTCTCTCTCTCTCTTATAAGATTATAGAGTGGCATGCCCCAACTATAGAAAAGTTTCTCTCTCTCTCTCTGTTCCTTCTTCCTTAAGGGGTATAATGGATGGGTTGAGATAGGATATAAGTGGTATGGAGTGTAATGGATGGGTTAAGTACGGTGTATGAGCTAGGGGGCGTTAAGTGTGGTTTTGAGAGTATGGAGTACAGGTGGTATGGACTATGGGTGGTATGGACTTTGGACTAGGGTTGGGTGGTATGGGTAGCATAGTCTCAGGTTGGGTGGGGTGGTCAATGGGTAGTCTCTCACTTGCGAACTATTTCTCTCTCCACTCTCTTAGGGTGGAAATGAAGGCACAAATATAATAAAAGAGCTAGCTCCAAGCACTTTCCTCACAATTTTTCACCTTAGGTAACAAATGAATGATAATGAACTTATACATGATCTCCCCAAACATGGGCAGACGATCAAACCAACAAAAAATTATTTAAAATTATATTTTCTTTAATTGAAAGTGATTTTTTGTTTTTGGACAAAATGATTGTTTTGACTGTCCTAACTTTTTTCGTAATGACAAAATCATCCTTAAAAAGGGGCATCTTGCTTTATTTGTGGTTTGGGACTCTTTTGCACATTTCCGAGCAAGCTTTCAGATGATCAATCATAGTAAAAACGCTTGTCGTGTTTACGGATTCATTTTGATATTGAGTTTGAGTGGAAGTTTTGTCATTGTTTTCAAAATCCCGCAAAACCATTAATTTGTAAATTTGAATCTTCAATCTAGTTCGTTTCTTCTTATTTTCGGTAAATTTCTTTATCACAAATCAAAAAAAAAGTTGTTGCAATCATTTTGTAACAAAAACTCCCACGATTTAGATGGCAAGTGATCACTTTCCAAATTGGGGAGGTGGTCGGAAAATGGGATTCTGACCATCAAAAAATGTACTTTCTTTTGAGCCTTATTAGAGCGACTTTCTGGTCAACATTTCGAGCAAATGAAGTATTCATAACGATGCTCTCTGAGCCACGGTCACAATGGACTCGGCCTTGAGGTCGTGGAAGTCTGAAATCACAGTATTGGAGTGAGGAGATATTCTACTTAAATTTTTTGCATTTTCATAGTTTTTAGCAACCTTCCCTCTAAGATTTCTCCCTATCCATGAGCTCCCATGGTGCGTGCTACCTGCCAAATCATTGAACCCTAATCCCAAGGGATTTGAACCCTAAGAATTCTTAGAACTCTAAATTTTGGGGGATGTAATACTTTCATCCCATAGCCTAATTAAAAGACGCTTTTCAAATTGCACTCTTTGTGTTTCAAAAATAATAATTTTTCAAGTATATAGTGTAAATTTTTTGTAGTGTTGATGAACTCATAATCCATTGTTTTAAAATAATCAACGAGGATTCTTAGATGCATCCTAAAATTTCAAAATGACAAAATCATTCCAAATAGGTCTTTTATCTATTGGAGTAAGGGTATACTGTGATCTCGTAGGAGCATCTCATATGTGTTTGACTCAAACATGGTAGCGTTTAGCTCTTTGGCAGCGAGAAACAGGAGACAGAGAGAGAGAGAGACCGAGAGATTTATCATTAGCGAGAAAAAGAAGAGAGAGAGGTAATAAGGTAACGTTTATCCTTCTGCAAGCGAGAGAGAGGAGAGAGAGAGATTCAAGGAGAGAGATTATAAATCTAGAACCTTGAGAGAGCGAGTGTTCATATCCTGTGCCTGAGAGAATTCTTGAAACTCAGGACCTAGAGAGAGAGAGAGAGCCATGACTATGGCTCAGCAGTATCCCAGCCATCGCTACCCCATGAATCCTTCTTTCTCTCCCTTCACCAAACGAAGATCCAAATCCTTCTTTCCCTCTCTATTCGGAAAACTCCATCTTCCACGCTTTTTTTCCTGTGGTTCACACAAGAAACACCGATGCTTCTCTTCTGGTTCAGGCAACAAAAACCACCGCAACTTCCTTTCTGGTTCAGGCAACAACTTCCCCGTCTATCTTTCCAGCGAAACTAACTTTTCTGTTGAAGACTGCACTAAAGATTCTTGCTCCAGCAATCTTTCCGGCCCAATTCAGCTTTCTATTGAAGAATCTGCCCAAGATTCTTGTTCCGGCGATCATTCGGGCCAAACCCACTTTTCCATTGAAGAATCTGCCAAAGATTTATGCTCCAGCCATCATTCCGGTCAAACTCATCTGGTTCAAGAATCAAGTAAAGAATCATGCTCCGGCAATCTTTCTGGCCAAACTCATATTTCCATGGATGAATCTGTCTAAGATTACTGCTCCGGCAATATTTCCGGCAACATCCACTTTTCCGTTGATGATTCTGACCATGATTCTTGCAATGACTACTATTGGGTTTCATCACCTGATACGGTTTTTGGTGTCATGCAGGTTCAAAGAAACGAACATTAGTTGGGGAGTGAGCAAGAAGCCACGTCAAAGCTGCTGAATCTAAGGGCTGGCGCTGATCATTTCGAGAGCGAACAACTACATTCCACACGGAAGATGATGGATCTAACAACAATAAGACCACTTGAGCCACCCCAGGTCGAGTCCGAGCTCAACCTGGCTTTGACGCAGCTGAGAATCATAACCGAGTCCGAGCTCAAAGACCATACCTCGTAGTTTGTTGTTGTTTCCTTTTATCTTTTTTTAAGGTATAATTTGTGTAATCTCTTTCTTTTTCGGTGGATTTGTGAACTATTTACTTACATGAAATATTGGCCTATTCTAAAAATTTTAAAATATATTTAAAATCTTATTGAAATATTTATTTATTTTTTTAATGCTGCTGCCCTGATTTTCAAGAGATTTAGGAGGTCTAAAATACTTCAAGATTTATGACCCCAAAACACGTCCGATATCATCGGAAATCCATTCCCACTTCAATCTATACATTCGGAACTCAAATTAGATGATGCCGATTGGTGATTGCGAAAAAAAAAGAAAAGAAAAACTGCAATTACAATTCATCCAAAATGACTAAAGTAAATAAAGCCTCGCCTCATAGCTCATCCAAAATTACAATGCAGGCTTTAAAAAAACCTTTGCATTGATCATCTCGAATTGAATATTATGGTTATGTAAAATAATTCGGATTCAATCTCTAAAAAATAGCATATATTGTAACAAATTATCGTCGACCTTCCATTTCACCCTTAAAATAATTGTTTACAAATCCACAAGATTTGTACCATTTTTTTAGTTTCAATTTTTATTCTTGGTGTTGAAAATTAAATTTAGAGCCATCATGGACATTTCCTTTGCCAAAAGTAGTTTCTGGACACGGATTTAAGATGAGGTTTAATTTTTTTTTTCCATAAAACCTAGGCCTTAAAGAAACCTCATCCCTAAAAAAAAGCTTTGAAGTGAGGTATTGTTTTGTTTTCTTCTAGAAACCTCATCCAAATTAATAATAATAATAATAAGTACATCCAAAAAAAAAAAGCACAACGAGGATTCGAAATGAGATTTTTTTTTGTTTTCTTATAAAAACCTCATCCCAAAAACAAAAAAAACACGGCGCACACAATTTTTCTAGCTGCAACACTATGAAATAAGTACAGCTTCATGTCAAAACACACCAAAAAATTGTAATTTTTGCAGCATAAAACCTTCAAATAGATCATCTCTGACTTACCATTATGGTTCTAAAAACAAAGTGAAAACTATCCCGTCCATAAAATACGGACCACTGGTTGAGATCTCATATGGCCATATCCAATGGTCGAAAATTAGTTTCGTATGGCCATATCCAATGGACAAAAATTAGTCTTGTGTTTTAATTTTTGTTTTTATTGAAATAAGACACTCAATAGACCTAAAGATTTAAATTATATCTCCTAACTCCCTGACTAACTTTACCTATTTTTAATTTTTTTTTAGTCCTAAAAATATAAAAAGGGATGCTTATTCTAAATCTTTTTTCTCTTTACGTGATATTTCCCCAAATTTCCCTCTTTCTCTCACTTCCTTGAGATTCTTCAAACCTTTTTTCTCTCTTTGCATTTCTTTCTCTTGGTCTCGCACTCTCTCTTTTGTCCCGTGTTACTCGAAACCCCTCTCTCTTATTTTGGCTCCAAAAAGCTACAATCCACATACAGTTAATCATCCATGCGAATAATATCTAACCAATCACTAGAAAAAATCCACATAAATCATGCAAATATATAAAGAAAAATAAACCATAGAGAGAGAGAGTGGGAAAATAGGGAGAGAGACGGTTTGGAAAAAGTCAGGCAGAGAGAGATTTAGGGGAAAATCACATTGAGAGAGAGAAAGAATGGTGTTTAGAAAGAATATATCTTTATTATATTTGTTTGAGAAAAAAACATAGGTTAAAAGAGAATAAAGTGAGCCTAGGGGTTAGAAGATACAAGACATAGAATTTCTATGACCCAAGATTTGTTTTGAATCCTTGGGTTTAGTGAGATATAAAACTTAAAAATAAAGGGTATGGAGATATTTCCCTTGATTTTAGAGCATCATGGAAACTTCCAACAACTGGATGCTTTTCGAAGGAGTGTTTGAGGTGAGGCATTAATTTTCCTATTTACTAGGATTTATAATAACTACAATTTTTTTTAATTCAAAATCCATTTCGATTAAATTTAGAGGTGCACCTTAATTGGATTGTTTTGAGGTGCACCTTAATTGGATTGTTATGACAAAGTTTTATTTATTATTAAATTTAGAAGTGCACCTTAATTGGATTGTTTTTAGGTGCACCTTAATTGGATTGTTAAATCAAAATTATATTTATGATTAATTTAGAGGTGCACCTTAATTGGATGGTTTGAGCTCTCATCCGTATGTAAAACATGCCCATCTTAAAATTTTAGTTATAATAAAATAAACATTAACTAAATTGTTAGCATTACAGTTTGAGATTTGTTTTTCAATATAATTATTAAATTTTTGGGATAAGATGCATGTACGGGATGAGTGAGAATCTTGGGACAAAAATTAGCAACAGTAGAATCCTGGTCCAACTAAAAGTGGCTTATTGATATAATTTACAGATTTCTTTCTAGGGTGTCAATTGTACAAGTTGTCAAGCTTAAACAATCCAAGTTAAGTAAATTATACCAAAAGGGCGTGGTTCGTATAAGGTATTCAACCTGAAACAATCACGATAAGGTGCACTAAAAATCTCGTTATAAGACGTATTTTAGGAGTCAAAACTTCAATGATCACCCTAAAATGTATTTTTCACCCTTATTATGAAATTAAAAGAACCAAACATATTGTAGAACTGGCAAATCTATCAACACTTAAATATCTTGATAATGGATGGTCTAAAAATGTATTGCAAGATATACTATTATTAAAACTTTAAATTGAAATTTTACTTCAAATTCATACATATCGAATTGGAGATGATTAATTGGAGGGTCTCCTAATGAAAAAACAATATTTTCCGGTGAGTTTGGAGTGCACTACACTTGTACGGTATAATGTTGACAACATATATAAACTATTTTCCATATTTGAAACATGTGGTTTTTTATGCTGTAAAACTTTTTTATGATCCAAAAAAATGTTTTTGTCCCAAATCATGAAATCTACTCCATTGAAAGTGATGCAGATCGCATAGATCTATAAACGCTTAAAAATATTTGAAAATTGACAGCCTAGATATTGTGCCATAAGATGCACAACTTTCGAGACTTGAAATCATTTTTTTAAATATATATCGTACATCTCAAAGTCCAGAGGATTAATTGGATGGTTTAATTGTATCTGATCAATCAGTTTTGGTAGGTTTTTGAGGTGCTCCTTACTTCTACAGTTCAAGGCTGATACTTTGTATAAAGTTTTATCTTCTTTTTCATTACCCTAAAAAAACATATTTTTTCATTTTAGTGAGGCACATATTTTCTAACAGAAGAATATGGCCCTTGATTAGTTCATGTTTTAACCTACAAATGTAGAAAACATAACTTAGCTGTAATTAAGGTGACAAAAAATAAAAACAACTTATATGATCCCTTAGAAATCCAAATAAGAAAAAAATCAATTTTTACAAATTATAGTATGGTCTTTGACATGTGTGAATGGAAGCCTTGACATTGTGGCACGGCCCCTTTAACCACTTAGGCTAACGTACATTCCTTTAAATTGTATGTTCCCTCGAAATCCATCGTCTCTATTAATTAAGGAAAGAAAGGAATCTTGACCTCCAAGATCAAGATCCCAATATAACTTTGCCTATTTAAATGGGCACACGTGTGTCAAATTTGCATCATATTAGGAACTTTATATCCATGAATTGGTCGATGTTGTGGAGATCTTTGGATTTTTAATGGAGCCAAACCATCTATTGGTGTGGCTGCGGTATTAAACTTTATTAGTGTTGGCTATATGTGACCACTAAAGGCTTTATTAGTGCTTGTAATTGAACTTTTGATAAAACGGAAAATGAACTCAGCGGAAGTGTAGTCCGGTGTTGAATATACTAGGCAAACGATGTTTGTTGATACCATAATTAGCTTGACGTGCAAGGCCAGACGATTGGGAAAACCCATGTTATCAGGTCATAGAGATTAAACTGACAAGGGTTATAATGGGTCATTCCTTGATGAAGTCAGAGTATATCTGGATGAGTGATCCAAGGACTGTAGCCGCCTTGTGTGTGATGGAGGCCTTTAGAGATAGGGCCTAAAACCTCATCCACGTAATATCACATGACATTCACATAAGATGGCCGTTTCGCGAAAGCGAACCACCTTTCAGTGCGAAGCTTGTGCATGTGTGAGAGATTACACCTATACAATGTAGAGTCATGTTTTCATCAGGTTTAGGTGAACTTGAAGCTTGTGTGAGATATTACCCTTATGTACCGTAGTGTTGTGGTCGCATCAGGTCTAGGTGACCTTAGTATCAAGATTCTTTGCAAATTTATTGATTTTTGTGACCCACTAATCAACCCCTTTGATAGACTGTGGGTCATGAAAAACACTGGGTCAGTTTGCATGGAAGGACCAAATATGTATTTGGGCTCACCAGGGCATTTTGGTGGGTCCCATAAGTGCCACCAATACTGGAATGCCTCACCTCATGGAACCTTTCCTTTGTTGTATCAAGCTCATGGCTTGAGGGTGAAGAAAGCTTGTGTTTTAGAAACTTTGTGTTTGACGGAAGCATTGAATTTGAATAAAGAAAGTGTGAGAACGCTTTCGCATAAAAATAAGAAAGCAAAATATTATTATTGATTGTTTTTTTAAAATTAATTGATAGAAAAGTGGTTTTGAAAATAGGGGATAAAGGTTCTAACACCTTCATAAGATCTTTATGGCCTATTTATGGAATCTAGGGTACAAATCTCTCATCCCACAAGTCACTGAAGATCAATAGTGCGTATTCAATCTTAGTGGATGAAGCAAACCATAGTAAACCCGAAGAAACCCTAAACTCCTTTATGCACTATAGAAAAGGGTGCCCTCTCTCATATGTCCGCACACCAAAATCTATTCTTTCTTTCTCTCTTCTATAAGATTATAGAGTGGCATGCCCCAACCACAGAAAAGTTTCTCTCTCTCTCTCTCTCTCTCTCTCTCTCTCTCTCTTCCTTCTTCCATAAGGGGTATAACGGATGGGTTGAGATAGGATATAAGTGGTATGGAGTATAATGGATGGGTTAAGTATGGTGTATGAGCTAGAGGAGGTAAGTGTGGTTTTGAGAGTATAGAGTACAGGTGGTATGGACTATGGGTGGTATGGACTTTGGACTAGGGTTTGGTGGTATGGGTAGTATAGTCCAAGGTTTGGGTAGGGTGGTCGATGGGAAGTCTCTCACTTGCAAAATATTTCTCTCTCCACTCTCTTAGGGTGGAAATGAAGGCACAAATATAAAAAAAGAGCTAGCTCCAAGCACTTTCCTCACACTGTTTCACCTTAGGTAACAAATGAATGATAATGAACTTATACATGATCTCGCCAAACATGGGAAGACGATCAAAACAACAAAAAATTATTCAAAATTACATTTTCTTTAATGGCAAGTGATTTTTTATTTTTGGACAAAATGATTGTCTTGCCCGTCCTAATTTTCTTCGTAATGACAAAATCATCCCTAAAAAGGGGCATCTTTCTTTTCTTGTGGTTTGGGGCTCTTTTGGACATTTTTCGGCAAGCTTTCGGATGTTCAATCATTATAAAACGCTTCCCGAGTCGAGGGGGTCGTCTTGATAATGAGTTTTAGTCGAAGTTTTGTCATTGTTTTCAAAATCCAGCAAAACCATTAACTTGTAAATTTGAATCTTCAATCTAGTTCGTTTCTTCTTATTTTCGGTAATTTTCTTTATCACAAATTAAAAGAGAAGTTGCTGCAATCATTTTGTAACAGAAACTCCCTCGATTTAGATGGCAAATGATCACTTTCCAAATAGGGGAGGTGGTCGGAAAATGGGATTCCTACCATCGAAAAATGTACTTTCTTTTGAGCCGTATTAGAGCAACTTTCTGGTCAACATTTCGAGCGATTGAAGTATTCATAGCGATGCTCTCTGAGCCGCGGTCACAATGGGCATGGCCTTGAGGTCGTGGAAGTCTAAAATCACAGCATTGGAGTTAGGAGATATTCAATTGTAATTTTCTGCACTTTCATAGCTTTTAGCTATCTTCCCTCTAAGATTTCTCCCTATCCATGAGCTCCCATGGTGCGTGTTACCTGCCAAATCGTAGGACCCTAATCCTAGGAGATTTGAACCCTAAGAATCCTTAGAACCCTAAATTTTGGGGTATGGAATACTTTCATCCCATAGCCTAATTTAAAAGACGATTTTCAAGTTGCACTCTTTGTGTTTCAAATATAATAATTTTTCA
>NW_006499969.1:892243-928210 GCF_000471905.2 Amborella trichopoda | reverse complement strand
ACATTGTAAAATATTTTCCAAACTGCCCCTGTCACCCTAAAAATAAGTGCTCAGATATATGCCACTTTTTTTTAGCTTTAAATTTTATAGTTGTTGGATATTAATTTTAGGAGAAATATCCCTATACAGCCTAATTTTTGTTTTCATATCTCAATAGACCTAAAGATTTAAATTATATCTCTTAACTCCCTGACTAACTTTACCTACTTTTAATTATTTTTTTAGCCCTAAAAAATATAAAAAGAGATGATTATTCTTAATCTTTCTTCTCTTTACGTGATATTTCCCAAAATTTCTCTCTTTCTCTCACTTCCTTGAGATTCTTCAAACCTTTTTTCTCTCTAAGCATTTCTCACTCTTGGTCTCACACTCTCTGTCCCGTGTTACTCGAAACCCCTCTCTCTTAATTTCGATCCAAAAAGGCACAATCTACATACAGTTAATCATCCATGCAAATAATATCCAACCAATCAATAGGAAAAATCCACATAAATCATGCAAATATATAAAGAAAAATACACCATAGAGAGAGAGAGAGAGAGTGGGAAAATAGGGAGAGAGAGGGTTTGGGAAAAGTCAAGCAGAGAGAGATTTAGGGCAAATTCACGTTGAGAAAGAGAAAGAATGGTGTTTAGAAAGAATATGTCTTTACTATATTTGTTTGAGAAAAAAAAATAGGTTAAATGGAAATAAAGTTAGCTTAGGGGTTAGAAGATACAAGACTTAGAATTTCTATGACCCAATATTTGTTTTGAAACCTTAGGTCTAGTGAGATATAATGCTTAAAAATAAAGGGCATGGAGATATTTTCCCTTGATTTTAGAGCATCATGGAAACTTCCCACTCCCGGATGCTTTTCGAAGGAGTGTTTGAGGTGAGGCATTTATTTTCCTATTTACTAGGATTTATAGTAACTACAATATTTTTTAATTCAAAATCCATCTTGATAAAATTTAGAGGTGCACCTTAATTGGATTGTTTGGATGTGCACCTTAATTGGATTGTTATATCAAAATTATATTTATGATTAAATTTAGAGGTGCACCTTAATTGAATTGTTTGAGGTTGCAACCGTATGCAAACCACACCCATCTTAAAATTTTAATTGTAATAAAATAAACATTAACTAAATTGTTAGCATTAAAGTTTGAAAGTTGTTTTTCAATATAATTATTAAATTTTTGGGATACGATGCATGTACGGGATGAGTGAGAATCGTTGGGACAAAAATTAACTACAGTAGAACCCTGGTCCAACTCAAAGTGTTTTATTGATATAATTTACAAATTTCTTTTTAGGGTGTCATTTGTACAAGTAGTGAGTTTAAACAATCCAAGTTAAGGAATTATACCTAAAGGGCGTGGTTCGTATAAGGTGTTCAACCTTAAACTATCACTGTAAGGGGCACTAAAAAATCTCGTTATAAGTTGTATTTTAGGCGTCGAAATGTATTGCAAGATATACTATTATTGAAACTTTAAATTGAAATTTTCTTTCACATTCATAGATATCGAATTGGAGATGATTAATTGGAGGGTTTCTAATGAAAAAACAATATTTTCCGGTGAGTTCTGAGTGCACTATACCTGTACGGTATAATGTCGACACCTTATATAAACTTTTTTCCATAATTGAAACATGTGGTTTTTTGTGCCGGAAAACTTTGTGATGATCCAAAAAAATGTTTTTGTCCCGAATCATGAAATCTACTCCATTGAAAGTGATGCAGATCGCATAGAACTATAAACGCTTAAAAATATTTAAGAATTGACAAGCTACATATTGTGCCATAAGATGCACAATTTTCAAGACTTGAAATCATTTTTTTAAATATATATCCGTACATCTCGAAGTCCAGAGGATTAATTGGATGGTTTTACTATATCTGATCAAGCTGTTTTTTTAGGTTTTTGAGGTGTTCCTTACTTCTACAGTTCAAGGTTGATACTTTGTATAAACTTTTTGCTTCTTTTTTATTACCCTAAAAAAGCATATTTTTTCTTTTTAGTGAGGCACATATTTTCTAGCAGAAGAACATGGCCCTTGATTAGTTCATATCCTAACCTACAAATGCAGAAAACATAACTTAGCAGTAATTAAGGTGAGAAAAAATAAAAACAACTTATATGATCCTTTAGAAATCAAAAAAAGAAAAAAATCAATTTTTACAAATTATATTATGGTCTTTGACTTGTGTGAATGAAAGCCTTGACTTTGTCGCACGGCCCCTTTGACCACTTTGGCTAAGGTACATTCCTTTAAATTGTATGTTTCCTCGAAATCAATCGTCGCTATTAATTAAGGAAGGAAAGGAATCTTGACCTCCAAGATCAAGATCCCAAGATAACTTTGCCTATTTAAATGGACACACGTGTGTCAAATTTGCATCATATTAGGAACTTCATGTCCATGAACCGGTAGATGTTGTGGAGATCTTTGGATTTTTAATGGAGCCAAACCATCTATTAGTGTGGCTGCGGTATTAAACTTTGCTAGTGTTGGGTATATGTGACCACTAAAGGCTTTATTAGTGCTTGAAATTGAACTTTTGATAAAACGAAACACGAACTTAGCTGAAGTGTAGTCTGGTGTAGAATATACTAGGCAAACAATGTTTGTTGATACCCGAATTAGCTTGACGTGCAAGGCCTGACGGTTGGGAAAATCCATGTTACCAGGTCATAGAGATTAAACTAATAAGGGTTATAATGGGTCAGCCCTTGATGAAGTCAGAGTATATTTGGATGAGTGATCCGAGGGACTGTGGCCCCCTTGTATGTGATGGAGGCCTTTAGAGATAGGGGCTAAACCCTCATCCACGTAATATCACATAACATTCACATAAAATAGCCGTTTCGGGAAAGGGAACCACCTTTCAGTGCGAAGCTTGTGCATATGTGAGAGATTACACCTATACACTGTAGAGTCATGATCGCATCAGGTTTGGGTGACCTTGGTATGATGACTCCTTGATGCTTGTGTGAGATATTACCCTTATGTACCGTAGAGTTGTGGTCGCATCAAGTCTAGGTGACCTTGGTATCAAGATTCCTTGCCAATTGATTGATTTTTGTGATCTACTAATCAGCTCCTTTGATAGACTGTGGGTCATGGGAAACACTAGGTCAGTTTGCATGGGAGGCCCACATATGCATATGGGCTCATCAGGGCAATTTGGTAGGTCCCATAAGGGCCACCAATATTGGAATGCCTCACCTCATGGAACCTTTCCTTTGTCGTATCAAGCTCATGGCTTGAGGGTGAAGAATGCTTGTGTTGTTGAAACTTTGTCTTTGAAGGAAGCTTTGAATTTGAATAAGGAAAGTGTGAGAACGCTTGTGCATAAAAATAAGAAAGAAAAATATTATTATTGATTTTTTTATTCAAATTAACTGATAGGAAAATGG
Organism: Amborella trichopoda; assembly: GCF_000471905.2. The sequence goes on along the minus strand of NW_006499969.1, from coordinate 924,803 downwards.
TTTTGAAAATAGGGGATAAAGGTTCTAGCCCCTTCCATATGATCTTGATGCCCTATTTATAGAATTTAGGGTTCATATCTCTCATCCCATAAGCCACTCAAGATCAATAGTGTATATTCAATCTTAGTGGAAGAGGCAAACCATAGAAAACCTAAAAAAACCCTAAACACCTTGATGCACTATAAAAAAAGGTGCCCTCTCTCATATGTCTACACACCAAAATCTATTATGTCTCTGTCTCTCTTATAAGATTATAGAGTGGCATGCCCCAACTATAGAAAAGTTTCTCTCGCTCTCTCTCTTTCTCTCTCTCTCTTCGTTCTTCCATAAGGGGTATAATGGATGGGTTGAGATAGGATATAAGTGGTATGGAGTATAATGGATGGGTTAAGTGTGGTGTATGAGCTAGGGGGGGTTAAGTGTGGTTTTAAGAGTATAGAATACATGTGGTATGGACTATGGGTGGTATGGACTTTGGACTAGGGTTGGGTAGTATGGGTAGCATAGTCTAAAATTTGATATGGTTTTTCTCTCTAAAATACTAAGATACTTCTCTCTGTAAAACTTAAACTATGAGTTTGTTTGTCACTTTAAAAATTTTAAGATAGTTTCTTTCTCCAAAAATTTTAGGTAATTTCTCTATCTAAAACTTTATATAGTTCACCTCTCTCTTAAATTTAAGATACTTTCTCTAATGAAAATTTTATGATTCTTTCTCACTATAAGACTTAAAATTTGATATACTTTCTCTCTTTAAAACTTAAAATTTGAGATAATTGATTTCTCTAAAAAAAATTAAGATAGTTTCTCTCTCAAAGACATAAAATTTGAGATAGTTTTTCTCATGAAATATTTTGAAATAGTTTCTCTCCCTAAAAACTTTTAGATAATTTCTTTCTCTAAAATTAAAAATTTGAGGTATTTTCTCTCTAAAAATTTTGAGAGAGTCTCTATCACTAAAACTTAAAATTTGAGATGGTTTCTCTCTGTAAATATTTTGAGATAGTTTCTCTCCGTAAAATTTTTTTAGTACTTTCTCTCCCTAAAACTTAAAATTTGAGATAGTTTATCTCTTTAAAGATTTTGAGGTAGTTTCTCACTTTGAAAATTTAGAGATAGATTCTCAATCTAAAAATTTAGGTACTTTCTCTCTCTAAAACTTAAAATTTAATACAGTTTCTCTCATTGCAAATTTTCAAGTACTTTCGCTCTATATAACTTAAAATGTGACATAGTTTCTCTCATTGAATTTTCAGGCACTTTCTCTTTTTAAAACTTAAAATTTCATAGAGTTTCTCTCTCTAAAAGTATGTAAATTTTTTTAGTCTCTCTCACTAAAAGTTAAAATTTGAGGTAGTTTCTCTCTCTTAAACTTTTGAGATAGTTTATCTCCGTAAAAAATTTTAGGTACTTATCTCTATCTTAAATTTAAAGTTTGAGATAGTTTCTCTCTTTTTAATATTTTGAGGTAGCTTCTCTTTCTAAAAAAATAGTATGGGTTATTTCCTAATATCTCCTTTCTAACATAATAGTTTGGACAGTGTAATGTTTTAGAAAATATTTTTTGTCTTATTTGCATATATACAAGTAATGAATTACTTCTCCTACATTTAGGAATGAGATGAGGGAAGCTTTCCTTAAACATGAGTTTATCCGCTTCACTTTCTTATCTGACAACTCTCTCTCTCTACAAACAGACAACTTTTATGCTCTAGATCTCGTAGTAATAGTACGTTTTTGTTGGCAGGATATTTTCAATAATTGTCCGCACCCATACATCTAAGGGACAAATTTGCCTTGCAGAAACTTAGATGCATCCTGATTCTTATTAGTAATTTGAAGATAATGTCTTGAGACATGACCTATACTGCTAGGGATCAAAGAGAGAAATTGTTTTTCTTTTCATTTACAACATATTTTTCCCCGTTTCACCTCCATTTCCTACATTTCAAGATAATATTTCAAGTGAAACACGGATTTTGTTAAAGTTATGAACATTGATCGTTTTGATGTCTCAGACGTGCAACAAAAGCTCATATTTTAGTTGATTGCACTCAATGTGGCCTATGTACTCATTGATCCTACACCGGAGGAATTATCATAAATGGAAGGAGTGATAGTGGAACTGACACAATAATGAGCGCAGAAGTTGAAACTTCAATGGAGGTAGAGAGAGGATTACTTTAGATGCAAGGAATACATCATCAACGTACTCATTGACCCTATCTTCCACATGTATGGGTCTTTGTTCACAATAAAAGAATTGTGAAACAAATTGGAAGTCAAATATAAGACGAAAGAATCAGATAGCTGGAGATTTTTTGTTTTTTCCAATTTCCTTGACTTTAAATTCATGGTAAACAAGCCGATATTTATTCTAGTATATGAGTTATAGCTCATAGTAAGTGAACTTAAAGTTTGCAAAGTAGAGTTGAGTGCGGCCTTTTAAATGTAAGTCAGCATTAATAAGTTACCCCATCATGGAGAGAGTGCCAAAATAAAATGGAACATACTAAGGTTGATGTTGATCTTGATCAACTCCCATGGTATCTTTGTATTGAGGAAAATAATGGCTTTAGAAAGAAAGAGATGTAGGCACGGAAACTCAGTTGGCAAGGGACTTTCAGTTTAAAACAAACGTTGTAGAGCATGAGTCCAAGGACAAGGCTCCAAATAAGAAGCCTTTCTTTCCTATGTACCAAAGAGACTAAAGAAGTCTAAAAGGAAAGGCATAAGTTACCTTTGTAGGAAACGAAGGAATTTAATGCCCTTAAACAAATTAAACTTAATCATTGATGAAGCATTTATGGCTATGATCACTAAGGTTAATTTAATTAGAATGATTCCAATTAATGGGTAAAGATAAGCTCTACCATCCATGTTTGTCAAAATTGGGATTATTTCAATACCTATGTGCTTGTAGAGGATGTGAACTTGAACCAACAGGGAATGCAAGCCTTGACAACGATACTTGGTAAAGGCACCATAGACCTAAAGTTCAATTTGGGTAAGGTTCTCACTTTTGATAACACGTTTCATGTGTCAGAAATATGGAGAAACTTGGTGTGGTTTCCTGATTGTCCTAGGATTTGATAAGGTCATTTCGACTATGGGAGTGTTTTTGTTTGTAAAAAGTAAACATGTAACGGGATATTCAAAGTAGATTTATATAATGACAAAAAAGCTCTTTTGTATATCTTGTGAGTATTTTTAATTTGGGGCATGTGAGATTAGGCAACTAAATTTTGCTTTAATCAAAACCATAATTGAGTTAGGCCTAATCAATGAATGTGATGATGTATTTGATGGAAACTGAAATTTGTGCTCAGGAAAAAAATAATAAGAAAGATTTTCCCATCAGTAGATAGGAATATTGAATAATTATGGCTCATACATATTGATGTTTGTGGAGTGAAATAATGTCCTCACAAGAGAATGAAAAAGGTGCTTCATCAAATTTGTCGATGATTTCTCTCGATATTTATCAATATCTATTAAAGAACAAAGACGAGCCATTTGAAAAGTTCAAAATGTATAAAGCTTTAATTAAAAGTTAACTTGAAAGAAACATTCAGATTTTGAGGAGTGAACTAGGTGGGAAATATTTATCAAACAAGTTTTCAAACTTCTATGAAAACAACAAGATCATCCGCCAAGTCACTACCCCATATGCCCCTCAACAAAATGTCTTATCCAGGAGAAAGAAATGGACATTAATAGAGATGGTTAATGCTATGATCATCAATTATGGTTGCCATGGTCTTTGAAGGGTGTAGCTTTGTTTTCTGACTGCTTCGTATTAAATCGAATCCCTGACAAGAAAGTAGAGAAGACACCTTTTGAGCTCTAGTTCAATAAGAAACCAAATTTGGATTTTCTTAAAGTCTAGAGTCGTTTGGCATACACTCAATTTCTAGATCTAAAACAAGATAAATTGGGGCATCGAAAATTTTGACGTGCTTTTGTAGGGTATGCGCAAAATAATTCGGCGTACCATTTCTAGAAACAAGTTCAAATGTGATAATTTAATTTAGAGAAGTAAAATTCATGGAAAATTTAACTAATAAAAATGAACTAGAACCTGTTGGTCCTCCTCCAAGAAGAGATGAACCAGAATCTTGTAATGATACCTATTGAAGAGGTAGAAGAAGTAAGGAGAAGTAAGAGAGCGAAAACTGATACATCATACAATTTGAGCTTGATTTTTATATCCACTTGATGAAGGCTAATCAAAAGAAAGTATTGGGTGAAATACTGATGGCTTCAAGTATGGGGGAAGAACCTTCGTCACTAAGTGAAGCATTAGTCTATTGTTGTCTTTTTAGAGTCAAGCCGTTGATAGTGAGAAGGATTCAATTCTTGCAAATAATACAACAGAATTAGTGAGGCTTGCCACCTGATTCTAAACCTATTGAATATAATGGATTTTCAAAGGAAAAGGATTGACTATGGGTCCGTTAACAAGTATAAGGCCAGGTTAGTTACCAAAGGTTTTAAAAAAAAAGAGAATATATACCATTTTGACACTTAGGCTCCCGTAGCAAGGATATATATTATATGTCTGCTACTTGCTCTTCCCTCTGTTGACCATCAAATTTTTCACCAAATTGATGTAAAATATTTATTCCTAAGTGATGAATTTGACAAATAATTTTTCATACGGAATAACTGGAAGGGTTTCTTATGCTAGGCCATGAACTCAAAGTGTGTAAGTTAATCAAATTTTTTATAAGTTGAAAGAGGTTCAAAACAATGGCATAAGAAATCTGATAATGTAATATTGTTGAATGGGTTTAAGAGTAGTAAGGCAGACAAGTGAATCTATTGTAAGGAAATTAATTTGTTGTATGTGATAATTTGTCTATATATTGACAATGATAATATTCGGGCCTAATCTGGAAATTGTGAGGAAACCAAAGCTCGAATCTAACTTTGATATCAAGGGTTAAGTAGTGGCTGATGTGATTCTATGTTTCAAGATAATGAGGAAGGATGAAACTTTTATTTTAACCCAATCTCACTATATAGAAAATATGCTCAATAAATTCGCGCATGATGATCATAAGGTAGCACTCACACTAATGGATCGTCATATAAACTAAATGAAGAACAAAGGAGATGTACTTTGAAATTAATTATGCAAGAGTAATTGGTAGTTTGATGCATGCAGTGAGCTATACAAGGCTGAATATTACATATATATAGTGGGTAAATTAGTAGATATATAGTTTGCCAAGTAAAGAGCATAGTCATTCTCTCGAGTTTTGAGATATCTCAAAGAAACTATCAATTTTGGAATGCATTCTACTAGTTAGCTCGCAGTGAGAGAATGATATAATTTTGCAAGTTTAAGCACGTAACTAAAAGACTCACTTTCCACATCTGAAATAGATATTCACCTTCTGTGGCGGAGGGACCAAGGAACCAAAATTGTGAAGAAGTGGAACGCTTAAGGATTTTCTTACAAGGAATTCTATATTTGCCTAAACAGATAATGGCAATCAAAATTAGTTATGATAATCATGCAATAGTTCTCTAGGAAATAATGATGCATATAATGGAAAATTTCGACATATTGTGTGCAAACATAGCTCATCCAAAGGTTTATAAAAGTTGGAACGACAAGTCTAGAATTTGTTATGTCAAATGAAACATAATGCCTTGCAAGGTAACACATTAGTGCGATTTCAAATAGAATGGTGCTAGATAAAGTAACCATCTATCGTGTGAACCCAAACTAAGCATGTGTTTCATGGAAAGGTCGAGATTGAATGTGGTAAAAACAAGTTATTTGCATGGTTAGTTACATCACTAGACATGAATATTTATTTGTAAGCATACATTCTAGATATATTTATATAGTAGATAGTGATGACCTGCATGAGATGAAGTTGGTTTTAATGATATCTATAACTAGTTCACTTAGGGTGCATTATATGAAGTATCATTGATAGATTCACCTGTATGAGTGTGGAAGAAATGCCACTTAATATGAGATTTGAATAGTATTTAGATCACTAATGAAAATCAGTATATAAGGTCAAGGCCCATAATGATCTGGCAGTATGAAACGATACAAGAGAGTGTATATCTATTGTGAATTGTGCTATTGTTATGTTGGATAAGATCCCTAGAATAAAGTATTTGCTACCATGAAACTTGATGTACTTTATATTGCATACACTAAGTGGAGGTTTAAATCGAAAGATACTTTAATGGCATGCAAATAACATATGGTGCCTAACGTTATCATATTATTTTGAAATAGTGGAGAAATTATTGTGTTTTTCGTTGGAACATACTTCATGCTATTTCAATATAATATCTCCTTTCTAGTATAGTAATTTGGAAAGTATAATATAATGGCAATTATATTTTACCTTATTTATAAAGAAAGAATTAGTTGGTTGTTTATCCAACATTGAATGAATGAGATGATGGAAGCCCTCATTAAATGTGAGTTTATCCTCCTTACTTGTGTCTAAAAACAAAATGTAAAGAGGCCCTATGCAGAGTATGTGAAATGGTGTTTGATGGGGCTTTACATTTAACTCGTTGATATCTTTCTACCATAATAACAACACAACTAATATATCATAAGGGCATTCTAATACTTTGGCTCATGTGCTTTGGTGTGCTCCGAAGAATTGTGCCCCACTAGTGAAGACGTGTATATGAAATGTGCATACTATTATGTTAATGTGCTCTAGTGATTTGTGCTCTACTAGTACAGACACAGATAAGTAGTGTGAAAGTTGGTTTTCTAGAATCTGAAGAGACAATGTGTGACTTTTGGCTCATCTAGTGCTTGTTTGTTTTTCTTTGTTATACTTTTTTCTATCTTAATTAGGGATACTTTAATCTCTTTTCTTTCCCCCTATCTTGTAGTTCAAATCTTGTATCGTCCATCCCTTTCATTCCCTACTTTCTTTTATACTTACTTTATCTCTTTCCTTTATATTTTATTCAATAATTTAGTCTCCCTTATTCTCTTATTGTCATATTTACTTGTCTTTTATTACCTTGCATTAATAGACACGTGTTCATCTGCTCCTCTCTCCTCTTTTCAATGCTACATTCTCTATTTTTGTCTATCTCATTTAACTTAACACTCTTTCTAACGATATTTTCTCCATCTCTTTCTTGTATCTAGTTTTATTATTCTCATTGCATGTTATTTATTAGTATTAGTTTTCTAGCTTCTTTCTCTCATTTTATTCCATTCCATGCTCATCTTATACGTATATCTATGTAGCTCATAGATAAGGACCTCATCTCCTTCTTCTTCATAATCATACTTGCATCTCTACAGATCTCTATCTCTCTTTCATCCTATGTTATGCATGTTTAGATTAGTCTTAATCCCTTGTCTTCATGCTTTTTACTTTTTTATTCATCATGCATTTTGTAGTTAGATTTTTTACTCCTGTTTATTTCTATTTTCCTACTATAATTGCCTATTTGTGATTCTCTTCTATTGTTCTCTTTCTAAACTTATTTTCCTAAGATGTTATTTTTCTCTCAACCCCTTTTCAAAAGCTTCAACCCCTTTTCAAAAGCTTTCTTTGTTGAGCTCCATCGTTAAGATAAGAGGGAAGTCAACTTTGTCGACAGTCCGAGGGGGATAAGGTCTTAAGACCCGATTCTCCTTTAGAATGTAATTTGACAGGACCCATACTCTATCAACTCGTCGATTTGTTTACACCCGAAACCAAGGTGGGGGTGAAGTACATGCCCGTAATTTCGAGTATAAACACACAGAATATGTGGTTATTAATTTTTTTCTTCTTTTTACCAGATGGAGCACTAACAGAGGTGCAAATACAACTAAATCAACTTAAAATAAATAACAAAATGAGGTTCTCATTTTTTGGCCACTAATAAAAAAATTTATATTCAATAAATAAAACTCACATAAGATTTTTTGGAACAAGAAATTACAAGACTGCAAAGCATAGAATAAGATGGCACAAGATTACCTCCGTTGGACTTTGTACACCCCACTCTAGCTCTCCTCGTTCAATAGCGCACAAGATCATTGGTCTCTCGCAGATCTTCAATGTATGAGAAATCTTAGACTGTGAACCCTTTCAAATCAGTGAGCAAGGGTGGAACAAAAACTCAAGACTAAACCTCAATGTCTAGTATGTGTGCGGTGTGCCCCCTCTTATCATCATCATCACCATCATTTTCATAGCCTTTTCCCAATTAATTAGGGTCAGATACACAAATCTTGTTATACCATTATGTTCTATTAAAAGCCGTATCTTCAGTAAGGCCATAAGTCCCTATATCTTTTCGGATTACTTTCAGCCATGTCCTTTTCGGCCTACCCCTTGCCCTTTTCAGTCCTTCTACTTGAACTAATTCGCATCTCAAAAAACTCAAAAAAGGTGCTATACTTGGTGGGTGACACACATGGCCAGCCCATTTAAATCTACTATGTCGTATGTTATTGCCTATTAGTGCCACACCTAAATTCTCACGAATAGATTCATTTTGAATTCTACCATGTCTTGTCTTGCTACTCATCCATCTCAAAATCCTTATCTCTGCTACACTCATTCTATGAGTACATTATTTTTTGTTCATCCAACATTTCGCCCCATAGAGCAAAACAAGTCTCACTGTTGTCCTATAGAACTTGCCTTTATTAGTATGCGGCGAGCGTATCCCCTTTTATTAACAAAATAAATTTATCGTTTTTAACATAAGTATTAAAAAATACTACGAAAAGTAAAATGTATTCTATATAAATTTTAATTTTACTTACAGTTTAATGATATTATGAAATTACATATTCCAAAGAACACATATACCATTACTCACTCATGTAGTTTTTTATTTGTTTATTTTTTGTCCTTTTCCAAGTTGGTTGTTAGGTGGTCTTGGAGTGCTAAAATTAATCCCAACGGATTAAATAGACAATATTTTGGGTACATAAAATATTTTAGCTATCCTGAGTTATAATTTGAATTTTTTTCTCAAATTTATTAGTTCAATTTTCTAAAATAGGATCTTCTTAAATTATCCTAAAAAATGTTAATATCGTTATTTAATTATGGAACAATTTAAAATATTTACATAACATTTTTATATTTTAATGAATATATATGGGACATATCAAAAGTTATAACTGTAATTTTTAACTCAAATTTATTGTTAAATTTTTTAAATTTAATTTTTTAATTTTCCTAAAAAAATACTGTAGGTATTATTTTATAACTAGATAATTTAAATTTTATATGAAATTCTCATATTTTAATATAAATATTGGGTAATAATATGTAATGTAAGATTTCATTAAAGGACATGGTTTCTATGCGGCCAGCCTGCATATTGTAGAACTACGGGCTTGGCAATAAATATATTTTTTAAATATAATTTGATCCAACATTTTAAAAAATATATAATCTTTAACATGAAGATCATGAATAAGAAAAAATAAATAAATTATAAAAACTAAAAATAGTATTTATATCAAAAAAACATTTGGACAGTTACTTACAATTGTTTTAGAATGACTACCTATTTGCGTCCATTTTTAAGATGGATGCTTTATACCTCTGGACTGCATATTGTAGAAATGCGATCCAGCCCAGATGAAACAATTTCCTTCATTAAAATCGATGTATTCTATTATCCATTCAAATTTAATTTAGATAGGGATGCTCATTTGTAAAAATTAATAATATATCTAAAATAGTAAAGGCTTATGCTCACTTTTTCCTTTGAAGATATTAGTACTTTTCAAGAGTACAAAAGTAATGAAAGTTTGTCATTGCAGCAGCATTTAATGCATATTATTTACAACAGGATGTGGTCCCCAGTATCATATTGTACACGTATTTCTTTGTGGTCCCGTAGTGTCTTATTGTACACAAATTTCTTTAGGTTAAATAGGACAATGTTTATAATTTCTTGACCAAAATCCTGAGATACTCTTTAAAATGACTGTAAGAATATTTTTAATAGAAAAGTAATTCTATATTTAAGCTTTTCCCATAAGCTAGTAAACACCGAGGGGTCACAAAATCCCTTAGATGTTTGAATGCCCTAAACACAGTTTGGGACCGGTCATTCTATTTAAATTTGGGTGCCAGTTTCTAAAAGGTTTCAACCTTAAACAATCCAATTAAGGCGCACTTTCAAATTTTATCATAACATATAATTTTTTTGTAAAAAATTCTTAGGATTATCTTAAAATCTATTTTCATATTTTATTCAAAAATTTTAAACAAGAAAAATAGTTAAAATTAAGGAGATATATAAACATATGGAAATCTTAAAAATGGACAGCCTAGATAATGTGTTGCAAGATGCACTATTTATGAGACTCAAAATTTCTTTTTTTTTTATATTCATACATCTCGATGTCGAGATGATTAAATAGAGGGTTTTTCAATATTAAAACAACCTTTCCGATAAATTTTTGAAGTGCACCTGTAATTCAACATTTGAAGGTTGCAACCAATGGTTTAAAAAACAGATCGGTGACCCGGATCGGGCTCCCAAAAAACCAATCCAGATCGGCGAATCGGCGATTCGAATCGGGAATCGGGTGAATCGGCCAGAATAAAGCTTCAAAAAAATCCGAAAAAATTATTAAATTTCATTATAAATATTGTTTTTTAGGAATTCAATAAGAAATGAGGGTACTCCATTAAGAATTTTCATGTTTTTGAATGAATATGCGAATATTGATATGTTCTTTCTCTGCATGAACAGCCATTCAGCATTTAATTTACATCACACAAAAGGATAAACATAGAATTATCATGGAATAAGTATATTAACATACATGGACTACAATAAAGCATAAAATTAGTAACATATGATCTAAAAATAAAATGATAGACGACGTTATTGTTCTTCTTGGTCACGCTGGTGCCATTGATTGAATTCGTTTAACAATTCATTGATTCAATCAAAAAACGAATCATCGATATTAGCAGGCGTCTGACTATTCCCAAATCCCTGAGTGTTAGTGTTTTGTTGTGTTCCCAATCTAAAATCCCCGAAGATTATCCATCCTTCATGCTCACCTGCACTGTCGTGCTCATCCTTACACTGTTGCTGTTGGGACTCGATAAGTGAATAATATGGCTGGGATAGGGTGCCCTCAGAATCATCATCTCTCTCATTTTCTCTTTGAATAATATGGAATTAAAAAAAAAAAAACAAATTTTCAAAAAAATCAATCATGGATTAAAAAAAAAAATCACAAATTTTCAAAAAATTCTATCATGGATTACAAAAAAAATTCGATCATGGATTAAAAAAAAAAATCACAAATTTTCAAAAAATTCTATCATGGATTACAAAAAAAATTCAATCATGGATTAAAAAAAATAATCATAAATTTTAAAAGAATTCAATCATGGATTACAAAAGATTCGATCATGGATAACATAAAATTCGATCATGAATTACATAAAATTCGATCATGGATTACAAAAAAAAACAAACAAAAAAAACAAAAAATTCAATCGTGGATTACAAAAAAAGAAAAAAACAATTCGATCATGGATTACAAAAAATTCAATCATAGATTACAAAAAACTCTATCATGGGTTACAAAAAAAACAAAAAATAAAAAATTCGATCATGGATTACAAAAAAAAAACGAACATTTCGATCATGTATTACAAAACATTCGATCATGGATTACAAAAAATTCTATCATGGGTTACAAAAACAAAAAAAAAACAAAAAATTCGATCATGGATTACAAGAAAAAAAAGCAAACATTTCGATCATGGATTACAAAAAATTTGATCATGGATTGCAAAAAATTCTATCATGGGTTACAAAATAAAAAAAACACAAAAAATTCGATCATGGATTACAAAAAAAAAAAGAACAATTCGATCATGGATTACAAAAAAATTGATCAAGTATTACAAAAAAATCTATCATGGATTACAAAAAAAAAAAACCATACGGGACTCGTCGATTCCGTATAGTGATCGGCGAGTCACTGTGCAGAATCGTCCGGTTCTCTCTAGAACCAGACGATTCCCATTTTTTTTGCCGATTCAATCCGTCCATGGCGATTCTCGAGTCAAACCGAGTCCGATTCGACTTGGCGTTTTTTTAAACACTGGTTGCAACCATATATAAACCTTTTCCTTTAAATTTTAATATATGTTTCCATGAGGGTTAATGACACGCGTGATCTACTGTGACATGTATTTCAGTATTTCTCGTGTGAAACTGTTCTTGTGTTTTATACATGGACACGGTTTCTCTAAGTTCATGTACAAATGAGTTACCATTTAAAATTTTATTTTTTAGAATTTTTGGACTTCATTTTTTGGGATATGTAATATCTAATATGGAGATCATGAATATGAAAAAGTAAATAAAATTTTAAAATTAAAAATAATAATTCTATTAAGAAAACATTTGGACCTTTAGTTTTAATTGTTTTTAAATGAACCACCTGCATCCCACTTTAAGATGGATGCTTTATACCTTGAGATTATATATATATATATATATATATATTATCAGTCTTTTATGTAGAGATTATTATTATTATTATTATTATTATTATTATTATTATTATTATTATTATTGATGATGTTACTACGTTTTTTTTTTTTTGACCAACATCAATAATTTTATTCAAATTACAAAAAGGAGATTACATCATCAGAAACTATAAGAGAAGAGAGAGAATTGCCCCCTTTTGCAAGGCAATCGGCTACGTCATTAGCTTCTCTATAATCATGGGCAAAAGACACCACTTCATTAGCAACCAGATCCATAACTTCGAGCCATAGGGATCATAACTCCCAAGGCACTCTCTATTCCTTATTACACCATCTAACAACATTTAAAGAGTCACCTTCAGAAGTGCAATTTTTGTCCCTATACCTCTGAATGAAAATTATCAATCAACACAGCAATGCTGTAAGTTCGGCATAGTTAGTTGTAGCAATACCAATAGGACCTGCATAAGAAAAAGTAACATTCCCAAAGCGTAGAATACCTCAAAAACTTGCTAATCCCGGGTTGCCCATCGAACTCATGTCAAAGTTTGGCTTAAAACTATCTACAGTCGGTGCCATCCAGATACTCCTCACCCACGAATGACCAAAGCCAAGAAAGAATAAATTCTGCAGATTGGCCATCACATCCACCTTGGATAATCCCCATCCTTCTTTATTCACCGAAAACCATGACCAAATCGAACATTTACACACATAAATTAATTTTTCAAAAGAACAAACCGCACTATTAAAAGTTCTCCTATTTCGCTCCTTCCAAATCTCCCAGAGAATCACTCCAATAGAAATTTCTATGCTATTCTCCTTGATTTTTTGTAAGAATGGTGCTTTCAAAGATGACACTAAATTCCCAATCCTTTGTGGAAGTTGCATCTGAACCCCTACCATCCCAAAGAGCCAGAATCAAAATGTAGCCGTGAAAGGACAATGAATAAAAACATGGGACCCAGAGCCTCCATCGGCCTTACACAATAGGCAAACATTAGGTAATATTTTCCTCCTTTTAATGAAATTATCTGTATTTTGAACTCTATCTTGCGCTACCAACCATATGAACAATTGCACCTTATGACGGATTGGTCATTTCCATATATATGCAATATTTGGTTGTGACCATCTCCATCTATCATGGAATAATAGGTTGTACCAAGATTTCACCGAAAATACTCCATCCTTTTCTATCTCTGAAATTAGTTCATCCTCAACATTATGTGAAATATATATTTTGTCCAACATTTTCATCAGCTGACACCATTGAGCCAGTAGAGCATTATTAAGCCGACTGTATGCCACAAAAATGTCCCACGATAGATTTAGGCCCCTCCTTTCTACTGCATCGCTTACTAATAAATCAGGCCTTGCCACCAAATTGAAAAGATCAAGAAACCTTGATTTCAATGGATAGTCTCCCAGGCACTTATGATGTCAAAAGGAAACTTGAGTTCCGCTCCCCACATTCCATCGAAAGTATCCTGAAATCATAGATCTACAACTCAATATAGTTTTTCACAAGGGTGAAACATTATTTCGTCTACAACCTCTTAACCACAAAAGTGATTTGTCTAAACCAAATTTCACACACAACACCCTATACCACAAATGGTCCTTCGAATGAATGTTGCGCCACCACCATTTACATAAAAGTGCTTGGTTAAAAATTCTAATCTTTCGATTACCCAAACCTCCTATCTTTTTGGGGTGCATATTCTATCCCACTTTAACAAATGAAATTTCCTATTTTCTCCAAAGCTTCCCCACAGAAAGTCCCTCATCACCTTTTCAATTTTTTTTGCTACTGAATTTGGGATAGAGTTTATCGACATTTAATAAAGAGGGAGATTCTCCAAACATGAGCGAAGCAAATTCACTCTTCCTCCTAGAGACAAGTATTTAGGCTTCCATAAATCAAGTTTCAACTAAACCTTCTCCAAAATCGTGTCCCATACTGAAATAGATAACCTCGAATCTGAAATGAGAATGCCAAGATATATGATGGAATAGGTTCCCACTTTACATCCCAATGCATTAGCTAGACTCTCTGCTAAAGGAGTAGAATAGTTAATACTAATCAAGGAAGATTTATTAAAATTCACTTTCAATCCCAAAGTTAGCCCATAGCACATCAAAAATCTCGTGATACCCCTCACCTGCTGAATGTCTGCATCACAAAAAATAAAAATATCATCTGCATAATTCAGATGAGAGATTGTAATATTTGAATTTGCGATATTGAACCCCGAAAAGTATCCAACCCGTTCCACCTTAGTTAGCATTAAACTAAAACACTCACTATAAATAGTAAACATAAAAGGTGAGAGTGGGTCACTTGTCGCAGTCCTCTTGATGCCTTAAAGAACCCAATGGGGCTGCCTTCATAGAGAACAAAGACATGGGCTGAAAAAAGACAACCCCAAATCCAACTATAATAAAATTTTGAATCCTTCAGAGAAATATCTGTGTATTGATTAATTATTAAGAATATACAGAGTCCCCTATACATAGGGCTAATCAGTTATTGATAATAATGAACTAATCTAGTCTTTACTACATCAAATACAAGATAAACTTAAAATTAAAAAAAAAACTCTCTTAAACTATCTATATCTCCTTAACTATCTCTATTATCTCTATCTCTACACTACCCCTCAAACTGAGGTTGGGTGAACATCATCAGTTTGTCAATGAGATAGTCAAGACGAGCACGAGTCATTGCCTTAGTAAGGATATCTGCAAGTTGTTGTTGGGAAGTAATATATGGGAGTGTAACTTCTCCGGCCAGAAACTTGCCACGAATGAAATGACAATCAACCTCTATATGCTTTGTGCGGTCATGAAACACTGGATTTGACGCAATACATATGGCGCTCATATTATCAGCATAAAATGGTGTAGGAATTCAATGAAGAATATTGAGGTCCTGTAAAAGGCCTCTCAACCAAGTAATTTCACTACAAGCTGAGAACATTGCTCGGTATTCGGCTTCTGCAGAAGATTTAGACATAGTTTGTTGTTTCTTACATTTCCATGAGATGAGAGAATCTCTAAGAAAAATACACCACCCAGTGGTTGAACGTCTAGTAGCGGGGCATCCTACCCAATCCGCATCGGCATAGGCACGTAACTAGAGAGAAGAGTTATAAGAGAATAAAAGACCTCTATGATATGTACCCCGTAGATAATAAATAATAATATAAACAACAAAGAGGTGGATACGACGAGGATCAGCAACAAATTGGCTAACGACCTTAACTGCATGAGAAATATCTGGATTAGTCATAGTGAGATAAAGTAGACTCCTAACCAGTTGTCTATAAAGAGTAGGATCCGGAAGTTTGTCGTCGTCATCATCCTTTTTATATTTTACATTCACCTTCATAGGAGTATCTACTCGTTTTTCATCAGATAAGTTGGCCAGTTTTATCAAGTCTTTTGTGTACTTCTTAATATTAACTATGTATCCATTAGGGGAATAATGAATCTCCAGCCCAAGAAAATAAGTTAACGGATCCAAATCTTTCATTTTGAATGATTGACTGGTAAACTCTTTCAAGTGTCTGATATTATCCAGGTTGTCTCCTGTGATGAGAATATCATCAACATATAGGAGAAGAATTGTTATTCCTGAAGAACAATGAGGAATAAATAGCGAATAGTCATGAGCACTTTGTTTCAACCCAACATGCAAAACGACCTGTCGAAATCGTTCAAACCAAGCTCTTGGAGTTCGTTTTAAACCATACAAAGACTTTTTCAAATGACGTACTATAGATTTATCATTGTAATAACCAGGAGGAGGTTGCATATATATTGTCTCTTTCAAATGTCCATAGAAAAATGCATTTTTCACATCCATTTGAGATATAGTCCACTGACGAATAGCGGAGAGGGCAATTACGGTTCGTACAGTAGTCATTTTAGCAACAAAAGCAAACATTTCATCATAGTCTATGCCATACGCCTGTTTGTAACCTTGAGCAACTAATCGTGCTTTATATAATTCGATCCTTCCATCAGATTTAAGCTTCATATAAAATACCCATTTACTGTCAATAATAGATGTGTGAGGAGGACACGGAACAAGATCCCAAGTATCGTTTTCCAACAAGGCATTGATTTCTGCATCCATTGCCTCTTTCCAACAAGGCATAGTCAAAGCTTGCTGGTAAGATGGAGGAATATCCACCAAATCTAAAGGGCCAGATAATGATCTAGGGAGTAAACAGAGATCTAGGTCTTTAAAAGGAACCTCAATCATATCAAAAGAAGTTAACAAAGCTCTAGGCTGTGGTGAAAAGTCAAAATCATCAAGGGAGAAAATATATCGATCAGGTGCGTGAAGTACACGTGAAGAACGTCGTAACTGAGTAGAGTTATCAATAGGAGTAAGAAAAGAATCACTTACAGATATGGTGGAGGTTTGACCTTGCTCTGGTTGGTGAGATGGAGTGTGCGTAGATTGGTGTTGTTGGCCTTAATGTTGAGGCACTAAAAGGTGTGATAGTTTATCAATGGAGAAATCTGGAAATAAATGAGCATAGGACCCTGATGATTTTGCAATTGAAGAGTAATAAAAGATGCTTTCCAAAAAGACAACATTGCGAGAAATACGCACACGACGAGCTGTTGGATCACAACATAGAAAACCCTTTTGGTCGGGACAATAACCCACAAAAACACAAGTGACTGCTTGAATCAAAAATTTTATTCGTTCATGCAGTGCAAGATGAATGAAACATACACACCCAAAAATATGCAAAAGTGAATAATCAGAATGAACATGAAATAAGTATGGAGATTGTTTATGCAAAACCAAGGATGGGAGGTTATTTATGAGATAAACATCTGTTGATGCAGCTTCAGCCCAAAAACTATGAGGAATATGAGAGTCCTCACAACTTCTAAGATATGGCGGTTTTTCCTTTCAGCCATGCCATTCTGTTGTGAAGTATATGCACAAGTTTTCTGTGATTGAATACCCTGTGTTTTCAAAAGTCTTGAAAATCATTTGATAAATATTCTCCCCCGGAGTCTGACAGTAAGATTTTTTACTTTGGTATTAAACTGAGTTGCAATCATGAATAAAAACGTTTTAAAATGGAAGAACACTTCTGATTTATGGCGCATAAAGTATATCTAGGTATAGCGTGTACAATCATCAATGAACAAAACAAAATACTTATATCCCATTCTGGATAAAGTTGGAGTAGAACCCCAAACATCATTATGAATGAGATGGAAAGGTGCAGTTGTTGTATCTACTCAAGTCAGAAAAGGGCAAACTGATGCTTTTATTTAAAGAACAACTAATAGAATTCAAATCAAGTGCTTTATTTGGCAATGAACCAGAACGAAACAAAGTATCTAATTTATTTGCATTCGGATGACCAAGTCTCCCATGCCACATATGCCATTGTTTATTGGAAACAGAAAAATCAGAATTCGATGGAGAAAAGAAAAAAACTATCATGGTTTGGTTTTTCAAACTCCAAGGCAAACAAATGACCAATTCTACGCCCCTTCCCTGTCTCTCTCCCAGTGCGTTGGTCCTGTATTAGACAACCATTACGAGAAAATTGAACATTGTAACCATCATCAACTAGTTGGCCCACAGATATTATATTAGCAGTTAATTTAGGAACGAAGAGGACATTACGTAAATGAAAAGGTGTACCACGGGAGATAGAAAGTGAAAGATTATCAGTACCAATAACATTCAGTTTGTCTCCAATAGTGGTGAGAATCTGACTATTACCGTGATATGGTTTAGTAGATGCTAGACTTGTGTGCACTCCAGTCATAGGCACCTGAGTCAATAAACCAAAGGGGATTTACACTAGGTGATAGTTGAGAGTTTATACCAGACAAGCCCATAGCAGAGAAAGCAGAAGTGATAGCCATAGATACAGAGTTTTGTACCAACTGTAGAATATTATTTGATATCTGGGACATTGTCATATTTGGGTCATGAATAGTGCTGGATCAGGGGTCTTTACTTTTAGTCCCTTGGAAGCATCATTAGCAGCTTGGTATGCCCTGTACAAAGGTCTTCGTGTATTGAATGCCCAGTTGCCTCGCCAAGAAGGATTTGAACATTCTGTGATAATATGCCCAGCACGTTTACAATAAGTACAAAGTATTTCGACTTACACTGGGATACTATATGACCGTATTCTTTACACTCATAACATTGCAGCAAATAGGGATCCTTTTGTGATGGTGTTCCTCTAGCCCGTTGAGCTACAAGTACCGACTCTATATCCTTCTTTCCCTTGGGTCATGATTCTTGTTTCCTCACGAAGTAATTCACCGAGAATAGCATCCATATTTGCTAGTTTTTCGAGATTCAAAATATTGGCTCGAACAATCTCATAGTCTGGGCACAACTTCATCAAAAACTGCATCACCATCCTGTCACCATTTATCTCAATTAAGCTCGGAATGCAACAAGCACTAATAATAGCCTTCAAGTTTACATATTCATATTCTGTCCACAAGTTCATGAAACTAGCATAATATTCCTGAATGGTTTTCTCCCCTTGACTATAGGAAAACATATCATACTCGATTTGGAAGCGTCTTGCAAGATTTGATTGCTGATAAACTTTTTCCAAATATTCCCACATTTCTTTCGTAGTATGGAAGCCTCTTATTGGCCTTCCAATAACCAAATCTATAGAGCTAAGGATCCATGAGATAATATTTGCATTGTTGATCTTCCATTGTTGGGTATCTTTTGTATTGGGTGTAGCCGGTTCAGGTTCAGTGCCATCAACATACCTCCACAATCCTTCTCCTTCAACAAAGAATTGAAAATAGAACCCCCTATCAGAATAATTTTTCCCATCAAGTTTTATAGCCAATATATCTCCTTTTTCAAAAGCCATGTGTAAGTTGTATCAGAACTCACAGATGTGATAAAGAATTTTGATATACTTTTTGTCTAAGTATTCTCTCTCAGAGTCGAGCTTCCCAAGCCTCAGAGGCCACTAATTCTATCTCAAGCCTGAGATTCCATTCTCCATGTTTGATTTTTTGCTCTTGCTAAAAAAACCATACTTTGTCAACTAACCTTGTTGAGAGTAGACATCTTGCGATGACGTCCTCATTTAATACCCGTATATCCACATCCTTCTCATGTGGCTTGCTTGTAGAGATTTAAATGGCACCTGTCATGGCCTGTTTCTCTATCTTCTTTTATTTATTTGTCCAGTGTTGCCCCAATATCAAACGAGGACAACTTCCATTTAACACTTAACTAGAGAGTGAAAGGGTTCCATGTCTCTATTTCAACAAAATAGGGTATAGGTTTGTAGAGTAAAACGTGTGAAAAGCAGCGGTCAAGGATTAAGCATGTTGTCTTGAAAAAGATCCAAACTACGGCGTCCTGGGGCAGTTGGAGAAGGGTATTTGACCGAGGATTTGATGACGAGCATCTAGGGTTTCTGATGGATCTCGAGCTGATGAGGTGGACAATTAGCTCTTTGCAACAACAACAACACCACTAATGAGATGCGATCAGATCGATGGGGCCCTCGAAGGGAATTTAGCTCTGATACCATGTTAAAATTCTCAATCCTCCAGAGAAATCTTTGTGTATTGATTAATTATCAAGAATATCCAGAGTCTCCTATACATATAGGGCTAATCAATTACTGATAATAATGAACTAATCTAGTCTTATCAAGAGAGATATCTACATCAAATACAAGATAAACTTAAAATTAAAAAAAAAACTATCTTCAACTATCTATATCTCCTTGACTATCTCTACTATCTTTATCTCTACAAACTACACCACCTATTTCCAAAACTTATCATCATCATAATTTCTAGGAGTGCACCCATTCCACTCTATCATAAGCCTTCTCCATGTCAACTTTCAAAAGAATCCCTAGCTGTTTGGTAACCACCCTATAATATATACATTCATGGGCCAGCAAAACACTATCTGTGATCTGTCTATTTGCAATAAACGCTGACTGCATGCTAGAGACCAGAAAAGGTAAAACTTGCTTATTTCTCTCAGCTACCACTTTAGCAATCACTTTAAAAAGGTTGGTGAGTAAGCTAGTCGGCCTGACATTCTCAATATTTGATATGACAGATTTCTTAGGTATCAAAACCAAGAAGCTCGAATTAGCTTCCTTGTGATCATAAATCTTCTCACCATTTCAAACAGCTCCCCTTTCACCAAATCCCAAAATTTTTGGATAAAAGCTATTGGGAAACCATCTGGTCCCGGCGCTTTATCTCTTGGTAAAGTAAAAATTGTTTCTTTCACCTCCATGATCGTAACATCTCTTTCCAGCTGACTTTGCATCTTTGATGCAATACTTTAAAAGGGATTCTGCTGAATTTTGGGGTGAAAGTCACTTCCTTTGACAAGGCCTTTTGGAAATGATTGACTACTGCTGCCTCCATTTCTCATCCATTATCTGGATCCACCCCAGAAAATGTCAATCCCGAGATGTCATTCTGCCTCCTCTGAGCAATAGCAATGGCATGAAAAAAATTTGTATTGAGATCACTTTCTTTGATCCATTTCGTTCTCGACCTTTGCTTTCAATAGATTTCCTCTGCTCTTCATAGATCATTAAGCTCTTTAAGTTTAAGAGTTCTCTCCACAAAAAATTCTTCAGCGAAGGAGCCTTGTTCTTGAATGTTTTGATCTAGACTTTCAATGTCAAGTAGAGCCTCAGCCATACATCAAAATTGTTCTCCTTCTTCCAATCAATTAATTTGCGCTTGATATTCAACAATTTATTATGAGCTGAAAGTCAACAGATCCTTCAACTACACAATTAGTCCATGCCCTTTTAATTAGATCTGATACCCCTTCCACCTCCAACCATTCCAGATTCAAACGAAAAGGCTTAAGACCCCCAGTATTCACCGAAGTCATCAACAAAATTGGTTGATGGTCAGAACTCAATCGTGGTAGCGTTCTAACCGAGGCTAAAGAAAATTCCTCTAACCATTCCAATGAAATCAGAAACCGATAAATCTTAGAAATAGCTGGCCTGATCAAACTATTATTGGACCAAGTAAATTTTGATCCAATATAAGTAGATCCATAAGAGCATTGTGTTCAATGAAACCATTGAACAACCTCATTGAAGTATTAATAGGAGTATTAGCCAGACACTCCTCGGGCCATCTTTTAAGGTTGAAGTCATCCCCCAGTACCACAAGAAAATTAAAGGAATGGATAGCAAAATTCAATAAAAAATAAAGCTTTCCTTAAGCATAGGGCCCGTAAGTCCATAAACATTATCAAATCCCAAGAGAAATCTGGTCTAGGACCATGGAAACCCAAAAGCAGACTACTAGCTTTAATAATAACTTCAAAGTTTTGTAAAGTTAAAGGATCCCACAGCACCCAAATTCCATCGGATGCACCCACTGCATCGATCCCACAAAAAGAAACAGCCCCTGGACCCCACACTTCCCTAGCCCCAGACAAAGTTGGGTGTGGAAGTTTTGTTTACTACAATAGTAAAACAGAAGTTTTAAATTTTGAAACCAAAAATAAAACATGTTTTCTTCTTCGTGAGTCACCAAAAAATATGAGTTTGTTTTTAGCTCTAAAAATTTTAAGATAATTTCTTTCTCTAAAAATTTTAGGTAATTTCTCTATCTAAAATTTGATATAGTTCATCTCTCTCTTAAATTTAAGATGCTTTCTCTAACAAAAATTTAACGATTCTTTCTCACTATAGGACATAAAATTTGATATACTTTCTCTTTCTAATAATTTAAAGTTAGTTTCTCTCTTCAAAATATTTTAGATCGTTTCTCTCTAAAAATTTTGAGATATTTTCGCTCTAAAAATTTTTACGTACTTGTTCTCTCCAAAACTTAAAATTTGACATCGTTTCTCTCTCCAAAATTTTACGATATTTCTCTCTTTAAAACTTAAAAATTGACATAGTTTCTCTCCCTAAAAACTTTCATGTACTTTCTCTCTTTAAAACTTAAAAGTTGAGATAGTTGATTTCTCTAAAAAAAACTAAGATAGTTTCTCTCTCTAAGACAAAATTTGAGAAAGTTTTTCTCATTAAATATTTTGAAATAGTTTCTGTCCCTAAAAATTTTTAGTTACTTTCTTTCTCTAGAATTTAAAATTTGAGATAATTTCTCTCTAAAAATTTGGAGAGAGTCTCTCTCAGTAAAACTTAAAATTTGAGATGGTTTGTCTCTCTAAAATTTTTGAGATAGTTTGTCTACGCAAAAGTTTTTAGGTACTTTCTCTCTCTAAAACTTAAAATTTGAGATAGTTTATCTCTTTAAAGATTTTGAGGTAGTTTCTCACTTGGAAAATTTAGAGATAGATTCTCTGTCTAACAATTTTAGGTACTTTCTCTCTCCAAAACTTAAAATTTAATATAGTTTTTCTCTTTGCAAATTTTCAAGTACTTTCACTTTATAAAACTTAGAATTTTACATAGTTTCTCTCATTGAATTTTCAGGTACTTTCTCTTTGTAAAACTTAAAATTTCATAGAGTTTCTCTCTCTAAAAGCATGTAAATTTTTTTAGAGTCTCTCTCACTAAAACTTAAAATTAGAGATAGTTTCCGTCTTAAAATTTTTAGATAGTTTCTCTTCCTAAAAATTTTTAGTTATTTTCTCTATCTTAAATTTAAAGTTTGAGATAGTTTCTCTCTTTAACTATCCCATCTCAAAAGAAGGAACTTCTTTCCATCCCCAAATGACCCCCGTAAGAAGTTTCTCATCATTTTCTCCGGAACTTTAATCACACTCACTGGCATTTTAAGAAGAGACATCTAATAGACTGGTATATTTGCCAGACAGGAGCGTAACAAAGTTACCTTACCCCCAAGGGACAAATATTTGGGCTTCCAAAGATCCAATTTAAATTGGCCACATTGAATCACACTATCCCAAACATAGCTTGGGAACCTCCTGTCGGAAATTGGCTGACCCAAATAAGTTAAGGGGAATGAGTCAACTTTACAACCAAGAGTCGTGGCCAGTTCCAAGGACCACTCCCTATTACAATTGTTCCCCAACAGAGAAGTCTTGGAGAAATTTACCTTCAGGCCAACCGCCAGCTCACAATAGTTTAAAAATCTGCCAATATTAACAATATTTTCCTTCCTAGCCTCTACAAAAATCAAGGTATCATCAACGTATTGGAGATGAGAGACACTAGGGCCACCCAAGCTAACAGAAATCCCTGAGAAATGCCCCCTATTCACCACATTAGACAACATAAGGCTAAAGCGCTCAGCGTAGATAGTGAATAGAAAAGGCGACAAAAGATCCCCCTAGCGAAGACCTCTAGATGCTTTAAAAAACCCTTTGGGATGCTCCTCAATGTGAATAAAAAAATAAGCTAAGAAGAGGCAACCATAAATCCAATTCCTCCAAGTGGCCCCAAACCCCATCTTTTTCATAATCTTTAACATCATACTTCATTCCACTCTGTCATAGGCCTTTTCCATATCCAATTGAATCACAACTCCTGGTTCTCCATTCGCAATATGAGAGTGGATACATTCCTTAGTAATTAACACACTATCAGTAATAAGCCTGTTTTGGATAAAGGCTGCCTAGGGACCAAAAATGACCGTATGCAACACTCGCTTTAGCTTGATAGTTAGCATCTTAGCAATAATCTTGTATAAGCTTATAAGCAGGTTAATAGGCTTAATATCTGTATGCTCCGCAATAGCAGATTTCTTAGGGATCAGAGCAATATAAGTGGAGTTAATCCCATTAAACAACTCTTCCCTCAAAAGAAAACTGTGAACCAGCCCTAACAGTTCCCCTGATAACATTTGCCAAAACCTCTGAAAGAAACACATAGGGAAGCCATCCGGCCCAGGTGCCTTATTCCCCGCTAAAGAGAAAACTGCATCCTTAAGTTCTTCCATAGACACCACCATCTCGAGACTAGCCACCATCTCTACTAAGAGTATCTTTAAAGGAATACGGTCCATCGAGGGATTAAAACGGACTTCTAAAGTGAAAGCATTACATAAATGATCAATAATGGCTTGATCCCGGCCATCATCATCATCCTGGTCAATCCCAAAAATGGATAAGCCAGAAATATCGTTCTACCTCCTACAAGCATTGGCTATAGAATGAAAGAATTTAGTATTGAGATCCCCTTCTTTCAGCCACTTGACACAGGATATTTTTCTCCAATATACTTCCTCAAATCTACGAAGATCATGCAGGGAATTAACCTTCTCAGCCTTAGCACAAAGGCTAAGCTCACAAAAGTACCCTCTCTCTGCATAGCCTGATCAAAACCCTAAATTTCTTCCAACAACCTATCAATCTTAGCACTTAAGTTGAACTAATTATCTCTCTTTGATTCTATCAACTTATGCTTCACATTCAGTAACTTTTTCTAAAACTGAAAATCAGGGGAGCTAAAGGTGATAGTATTAGCCCAAGTAGCTCTAACAAGGTCCCCTACCCCCGGCTCATTCAACCAAGCAATCTCCATCCGAAATGGTTTGGGACCAACAATAAGCTTGCAGGAATTTAGTAACAGAGGTATATGTTCAGAGGACAACCTAGGCAGAGTTTTCACAGAGGTCAAAAGGAATGCTTCCAAAAACTCATTGAAGACCATAAACCGGCCAATGTTTGTCATAATAAGGTTGTCAGGGCTATTATTGGTCCACGTAAAAGAGACGCCTAGCAAAGGCAAATAAACCAAACAAAGACTCTCAATAAAAGCATTGAACAATCTCATAGAGGAATTAATTTGATAGTCTGAGGAAGACTCCTCAAGCCACCGAATCCAATTAAAGTCTTGCCCCACACAAACAGGCAGATTAACCGTAGACAGACTATTGAATAAGTCAAAGAGAAAACTTGCTTTAAGGGTGACATTGCTAGGACCAAAAACATTCCAAAGGCCCCACGAAAATTTTGGAGAAGGACCATTAAACAACACAGAGAGAAATCGACATATCGTGACCCTTTCTTCGAGAATTTTTAGTGTTAGTGTGCAATCATTGGGTTTTGATTAGCAAAATAATGACAAGTCCCTGGATCGTGTTTACCATATTCAAGTTGAAGCAAGTTGCAGGACTAACAGATAATTCCTCTTAGCTTATTTTGAAACTCGGGGGCGAGTTTTCTCCAACCAGAGGAGAATGATGCCGATCAAGATATGATTAAATTAATATTTTTATTTTCTTGTTTATTTTATTTTCAAGTCAACTTCGATTTTTTTATTTGGTTAATTTTTAGGATTTATATTTATTTTAGAGTTAGAGTTAAGTTTAGTTAATTTTGAAAATGAAAACGTTCATATAAGGTTGCAACCTTAAAATGTAGAATTACATATGCACCTCAAAAATGTATCGGAAATGGTTGGTTTAACGTTGAAAAAGCTCTAATTGATCATCTCGACACCGAGATGCATGAATATGAAAAAAAAAAAAAAGGATTTTGAATCCCATAAATAGTGCATCCTACACCACATTATCTAGATCCTCCATTTTCAAGATTTTCATATATTTATGGATTTTAACCATTTTTTTAGTTTAAAATTTTATATTTAGATATGAAAATAGATTTTGAGATAATCATAGGAATTTTCTATTTCAAAAATACAAAGTGTCAAATTTAGAGGTGCACCTTAACTGGATTGTTTAAGGTTCCAACATTACAAAAACCACATCCTTTTGAAAATGCTCATTTTTAGAAAACGTGTAGAGTAGATAATTATGTTGTTTTTTTTGGTAGGTTTCTTTTAGATAGAAGAAGTTTCTCTTAGAAAAATGGGTGGAATAGAACGTTGGAGAAGGGAAACTTATCCTTTATTACCTTTTGATTTTAGGAAGAGCCTTGCTTGTAATGTTTTCTATACATGCATTTCCTTTAGTTATCCAAAGGGTTTATCTTTAGAAAGAAAAACCTCTGTAAAAGGAGTAGGGACATGTAATGTTTTCTATACATGCATTTCCTTTAGTTATCCAAAGGGTTTATCTTTAGAAAGAAAAACCTCTGTAAAAGGAGTAGGGACATTTCGTGATCTTCGCATACCATGCATGTGGGTTCTTGTTGACACCTTTTTCTCAGATGAGGGAATTCCACAAAACCAAAATTCCAGAAACCATGGGACCCTGACCTACAATCTTCCCAAGCATGTCCCAAAACTAACACCTAGAATTCGCCCCATAAAGGTCCCCAATTCTTAGCCTAAGCACACTAAGTGCTACATGAACCTAATAGGTCCGAACGCATCACTCCCCGTACTCTATTACATTCTATAGAACACCCTAAAGATCCCACATAAGCTCCATCATTAACTAAACCGTGGCAAGTTAACCTTAAACACACTCAACCAACACCTAAACTTAGTTGGACCCTTGTTGGGAACCCATAAACCCTTGAAATCAACCAAGCCTAAACTCACTCAACGACCAAGATGGAAATACCAAAGTTATTAGGACTTGTTTTTATTAAGTCAAAATTGGTGGGACTAATATTGGAAAGTGAGTATTTGCATGTATTCAATAGTGGTAATTGGACATGTAGCATTAGGAAGCTATAGTAGGTTTTAAAAGCACTGGTCATGGATATCACCTGTTAAGTAGTTAGTGTAGTTGCATGTTATGGTCAATAGTTACTGCAATTGTATCTATGTATCCATATAGTATCGTGAGTACAACATCTTGAATAAATAGACGATAGTTATCTCTCCTAAGAACTAGTTCAGAGTTTTTCTTTAAGGACGATCTCATCGTCGAAACCTTTTGCACTTTTCTTTCTTGTTTCCTAGTCTGTTTGCGATGCTTGATTAAATACAGAGATGGTTGAGTAGTTAGTGATCCTTTTATGTCCCATGCTCTCGGCTTATGTAACCAATGCAGAGAGTAAGGCTGACAATGGACAAGGCCAGGCCTAGCTCGGCCTTATATCCTTAAGGGCCAGACCTGGCCCTTAAAAGAAAGTAAAGCAAAAACGATGAAAAATTAAAGGCCGGGCCAGGTCTCTAGGGCACGAGCAACACAGAAAAGCACAGGTAAATGCGTGGCAGGTAGGAAAATTGCATGAAAGAGGTCTGTCTCTGCTTTCACCCTGCACCCACTTAACCCTCTGCACAAAATATATATATATTCTTTGTCGCCGTTTCTTCCGTCTCCAACGGCAGGCATGGCACCTCTCTCTCTCCCTCTCTCTCCCGCTCCATGGCTTCTCTCCAACCATGGTCTCTCTCCACCAAGTTGATGACTCCGCCGAACAGATTTCCATGGTCTCTGTCCCCCAAGAAGGCAGCTTCCCTGAACAGGAGTCTTTTATGGGCATGAAAGCTCTCTTTATTCTTGCTGGAATTTTGGAATCCCAACAGTAACTAATGCCGGAGAAGGGCAGATGGGGATGAAAATGGTTGCTCAGGAAAGATGGTCGAGAGAGAGAGATGGAGGGAGAAAAGGGGGTCCTAGCAGGGCGGGAGTGAGAACGGGTTTAGAGAGAGTGAGGGAGAGTTTTTAATGATTATTTAGATTTTTGTTTTTCTCCCCATATTGTACATACAACTCTGGGGTAATCGGCTAGAGTCCAAGGACTCTGGCCGAGTCAAGATACACTGGTAAATGCGGGTTTCAGCAGGGTTGGGCTTTGAATACTTCAGAAATGTAATAAGAACCAAGAACAATATGTGGGAAGTTATGTAAGCCACACTTTACATTGTTATTATTCCAATTTCCAATCATATAGGTAGCATGAGTAATTTTTACACAGGTAGCATGAGTTATTCTGATTGCATTCTCTGATCATGGGGACTTAAACATAAACCCAAACGATGTGGGTATCAGGTAAAAAACGGCAAGCATCGTGTTGATCCGCTTCTTCGCCTGTGGGGATGGCTTGAAACCAGATTGATTCTAGTGCCCAATTCTTAGTGTCGGCTTGGCAACTCACAATTGTTTCTACCGTGCTCCCTTCTTCCCCTTTGAAGTATATTCTTCCTTCTCCGATATAGAGGCAATAGCAGACAGCACGAGGACAAGGCATGTATGGCACACTGTGGAGCATGGCTTAACAGGCATCCTCTGCAATTTTGTTGCAGTGTAGCTTGGAGCATAGAATCCTTGTTAATTTTAGTGCGGAGCATCATAATGTTATGGTCCTGAGCAGCAGAGGGGGTACCATACTCTAACATGGCCTTTAAAGAAGTTAGGCATTTCTCCCCTGCTTCCAACGATTCACACCCGCTTGTACAGCCTCACTAGAAGAGGGAGGAAACAAGAAGCGCTGTAAGATGCATGGGAGCTCAACATACGAGAAAGTTATGGCATCTTCATCCTCGCGATAAAGGAAATGAGAGGCACAACTGAATTCCGTCATGCGAAAGTAGAGAAATTCGTTCATTCCTACTTTAAGATCCTTTTCTAGAAAAAGGTTGGTTTCCCTTGGATCATGATTCTCTTTAAAGAAGTCAAAGTACAAGAAGCGGGGGTCTTGATTGCTCGAACCCATTCACAACAGTCCTCACAGCACGGGGTGAAAGCGGCCATAAATAACATCAAGCATTAGAGTGTTAAGAAACGCCTGGGCCCAGTGCCTCTCTACTGTCGCCGCAACATGGTAATGGCTAGACGATGCCTCTATGCAGCATTTAAAAAAGCGAGTGAAGATAAGTTCTCCCTCCGGGGAAAGAACTTTCCATATTTCAAGGATTAATATCAGTTTTCTTTTTTCTTTTTTCTTTTTTTAGATGGATTAATACTTGTTGAAATGGGAAATACATTTTATATATATAAAGTGTACGGTATAGCACAGACAGAGGTCTTGCCCACTCAAAAGCTCACCATTTTTCTGCTAAGTCGAGGGCTAGTAATCAGTGAAACTAAATAATTAATGAGAGAAATATTTAGACATAAATGTTTTTCAAATATCTTGGGGCACTTTTGGTAAGCGTGAAAGTACTTTTATATAAAAAACTTCCTCCGTATGATTTAGGTATGGGAGTTCTTTCACATCATTTGCTCTCGGTATATTTTTAACATTAATTGGCGGCCAATTGGCGTGAAACAAGCCTATTTAATCACATAAAAGCATACAATATGAAAATATTTTTACAAAAGTATTTTTAGGCGTACCGAAACGTGCCCTTGAAGTGAATATTGGGAGTAGGAATCCATTCAGGGGCTGTTTGGATACTTGGAAATATATTGTCTGTGAAATATATTACTGACGTAATACATTATTGCGTAATACATCCTGCAAATGGATTGTCACTGTTTGAGTAGTATTTAGATGCAACCTGGGAAATACATTGTTACTGTTTGGCTATGTCTAGAAGAAATATGGGAAATGCATTACTAACATTTTTTTTCTTTTTTCTTTTTTGGCTTTATACCCAAAACATGGTTGAGCGTACAATCCCCATTAGTATGTAGCTCAAACTTCATCCCTATTAGTATGTAGCTTAAACTTTATAATTGCATCAAGCATAAGAATTAGCCACACCTTTTGTATGCCTTTGCATCTTGACTTGGAATCACATTTTTTCAAGATGTTAATACTTTGGAATAACATACTTTTATTATGATAAACCATCATATTTTTTATGTTTTCTTTTCTTGCGCTAAAGACTTTCGATCATCTCTCTCTAGAAAACTTCCATGCGTAAATTCAAAAGAAAAAACAAGTTTGGAGAAATTTGGCTAGTAACGTAGAAGGTTTTATGACTATATGAGATGTATTGGAGGAGAAATTATATTGGGGTATTGGAGGAGATTGAAGAGGAAAATTAATTTAAAAAAGTTCTGAAAAAAAAAAAAAAAACAACAACAATTCAAGCATACTGATTTGATGATTCTCTACGAGTGAACTCAAATATTTCAAATTTATCAGCAAACAGTAGCAGTAAAAAAGAAAAAATAAAGCCAAAAAAATAAACAAACTGATCTTAGCAGAGAATCCAAATCCATTTATTTTTTGGAACAATAGCTATTGCATAACCAAAAAAACTAAATTTTCGATATCTAGAAATAAATAATAGCTGCAACTGTGGTTGCAGAAGATAGGCTACCGGGTTTTATCTGCTAGTTGAAGAAGATGCACCTGTAGGGTTTGAACTGTTAGTTGAAGAAGATGGGGGTCGCTGTGTGATTTTTTAGGTTTAAATATATGTGGGATGGGGCTGCTATGTGATTTTTGAGGCTTAAATATATGTCTGCTTTGGTTTGCAAAGGGAGCTTACGGTAATAGATTTCTTGATTTTTGAAAAAATCACAGGAATGTTTTTCCATCCTTATGCCCGTAATAGATTTCTTGATTTTTGGAGAAATCTCGAGTAATGTTTTTCCATTTTCTTACCATTAAAGTGTATCCAAACAATGGAAATATCATATATTTTCATATATATAATGGATTTCTAGGTTCCTAAACGGCCCCTCAATATCTCAATCATGAAACACTACAACATATAAAATTGTTTCCAAGTAACATCATTTAGTACCATATATATGGGCAAATAGTACATGGCCCATTGTTTACACAACATGCTTATTTTCAATATAGATTATACAATGCAAAGAGACTACACAATGTTCATGGGAAAAAATGAAGAGTATTTAGAAAATTTATACATTTGTTTGATTTCTAAGGTAGAGGAGTGAGGGATCCCGTTTATATAGAAGGAGGGCCCCATTAAAAAAAAAAAAAATTAGTGGGTGAGAAAGCCTCCTACCTATTTTTCATTAATAAAAATTAGAGAAGTAACAACTCATTATTTTATAACCTTATAATAGGGCAGTTGTGCTAGATCATGAAGTAAAATAGGGAAATAAAGTCAGGGAGACGATAGTGTCAATCAGTGGCTTGTAAGCGAGATGCAGCTTTCTTTACAAAAAATATCTGCCACCATATTGGTCTTATAAAAAATATGAGTAATGGATCATCTACGATTTAAACGACGATGTCTACTACAATTTGCTGCAATCGTGTAAAACTTCCTAAGAGGGCCCACTAAACATAGACAAAGTGCCATACAAAGAGAACGTTCTCAATGCATGTTGGACATGCGGCCATGACCCTCTCTAGCGTGTTGAATCCCAGGGTTTGCACAAGAATTGCTTTCAAAGTGGGCAAATAAGCCATGATCCAACGACCACTGAAAAACAATGGTGCATGGGATCTTCGCCCACCAATGAAACGACGACTTCTCTCTTCAAATTTTTGAAGTTGGAAAGTGTGGAAATTACATCACCCTGAAATTTTTGAATGCTAAATTACAAATACTCTAGCAAAAAACTTTATGTTAGATTCATTGGAATAAGCACTTAGTAAATGATTTCATTGAAAAATATGTTAATGGAATGGGATCAATTAACCCTAGATGTAAAACTCGATGGCGTGGAGTGTCACAAAGTTTAATAAATTTTATTTTGATTTTTTTATCGAATATATTTTCAGCCACCCAATTATACATCTAGCAATTAACATCATTTTGACCTCCTTGTATTAAAAGCAGTTCTTGAAACGTCGATTGGGGTTGCTACTATGCCAATCCCCAACCAAATACTCCCCTGAGTCCGAGTAATTCGGTCTGAGTAGAGCCGAATACTGTAGCACTTAAAAAATTTTAAAAAATAATAAAATAGAAAAATCATAAAAATAGGACAAGTATATTCAAAATAAATTTCAACAAAACAGGTTAAAACCGTAGCAAAACATAGATTTTAAAAAACTAGTTTGTGATAGGGGTCATTCTTGAAATTTTTTAAAAAGATGAAAAGTGAAAAAATAAGAATTCATTGCCATGAATGCTAAAATACTTTCCAATCATTGACAAAATAATAGAAATATAATTAAATATGTTATAAATAAATAAATAAATAAATAAATATATATATATATATATATATATATAGGGAAACGATACGATTAGCCTACTAGTTCATATGAACATAACAGCCCAACGGCTCAGATTGAATCTAGGACGATCTGACAATCACGGATGTCTGGTAGTGTTTGAATTTTAATTGTTTTTCTACGAATTCAAATCATTTGAAATTTTAGGTATACGTTCATCAAAAATAAT
>NW_006499969.1:848577-874683 GCF_000471905.2 Amborella trichopoda | reverse complement strand
GAGAGCGAGAGAGAAAAAAAGAAAGAAAAAAATGATTCTATAGGACCCTCCCCCACCCATGTGTGTAGCCAAAGGCTCACCATTAAATTTGACACAGATTTATAGAAAAGTCAAGTCTCATACCCATGTGATAACTTTTTTAGATATCCATGCCAACTTTAATGGTGATCTTTTAGGGTCTTACACGCATGGGTAGGAGAGGATCCTCTACGATTATTTCTTTTATATATATATATATATATATATATTAATTTATTTATTTACTTTATTTTGAGTCGACTCCAATCGATTCTGGTTCTAGTTGGATCCGTTTCTGGGTCCATAATTTTTTTGGGTCCAATTCCAAGTCCAACCGCACCTGAACCTAACGCGACCCACCGGTTGCCACCCTTCTAAGATCATAATTGACTTGATCATAATTGACTTAACCGTGATACAAGCATAAAATAATATTCATATACCTATTCTTTAACTATATTAAAGAACCGCAAAAGTGAAAGCTCCTTGCTAGGAACTTCTTATTTTTGTCACCCAACGACGTTTTTCTCATGTTGCGTTGAGGAAGCCACTGGCACTTGCTGACAGGAGAGGAAAAAGTATCCGCTGTGCAAGAAAAAGGTGTAGTTGTTGGATGTGTGACACCTGAATAAATGAATTAGGGTAGGAGGTCCCTTTTCTAACTTACTTCTTGTTGCTTCTTTCCACCAAGTATTCCTTATCTTTTGTGTACCATTTTATTATCGCATTGGAGGGAAACTAGCATATTTTCAGTTTTGCCTAAGTTTTATGTAAGGGTGGGGCTTGTATAGAGCCTAGGCTCTAAACAATCAAATCAGAGCCTACCTTTAAATAGTTCCGAGAAATACGGTTTCAATATTGGAAATTTTTGTGATAGCCTTAAAATATATTTTTATCTTTATTTATCAAGTTCAAAGCTTAAAAAATAGTGTAGATCGGCAGATCTATGAAAACTTGAAAATCTTGTAAATTAATAGTCCAAAAATACATTGCAAGATGCACTATTTCCAAAACTTAAAATTCATTTTTTCTCATGTCCATGCATCTTGATATCGAGATGATCAATTTGAGGATATTTGGGCATCTAAACAACCTCTTCTAGTGAACGTTTTGAGGTAGGCTCAAATTTGATTGTTTAGAGCCTCAGCTCTATATAAACTTTTGCCTTTATGTATACGAAAAGTACGGGCGATTAAAATCTGAATGACAGTTTGTAAAATTAATTTCAAATACTAACTATGAAATATGAAGATAAAACAATGGTACATATGAAATATGAAGATAAAACTTATGTTTTGTACGAAATGGATGGTCTAAATAATGTGTTACAATATAGACTATTTCTAGGCCTTAAAATATATATATATATATATTTTAAAAAAAAATTGATAATAGTAAAGACCAAGATAATCGATTTGTAGTTTTTCCAATGCCAGCACTGCAAATTTGTTTGAGTTCTAAAGTGAGGCTTTACTTACAGCTAGTCTTGTTAAATCCGCTTGAGAGCCTTCTTCAGTTTAGATGGCAAAATGTAGCAATCCAGTCGTTCGGCCGATTCAGAAGATGACTTCGGAATTTTTAAAACATTTTAATATAAACAAAGTTGTAGACACCCTATTTTGAAATTGGCTATTATTTTCCCTAATTTTTTTAATTTTAAAATCCCTAAAAACATCTTAGAAGTGCCTAGTAAATCCCTAGGGACCATGCTATCCTAGTACACCTTAAATCACCTATCCTATAATCCTTAGTCCCTTAAACCATAGTCCTAGCCTTCTAGAACACCCTATAGAATCTCCCATGAATCCTAAAAATCTAGGACATCATCCTAAAATGCTATCCTAAAACCCTAGAAAATAGAAAACCCACTTAAGAAAGGAAATTTAAGATAAGATCTAATCATGAACCAATAAGAAATAGGTCAAAATCAAGAAAGGAATTGAAATCCCGACGATCCAGCCATCTGGAGGCTCTGAAATACAGATGGTTAAAAAGAGCGGGATGTTATAAAATATTTAAAACAAGCATAGACTCCAATTAGATTCTTTACCAGAGAACATCACATTCGGGGCCAAATTCACCCCCATATTTCCATATAAAAGAAATATAAGGTTATATATATATATATATATATATATATATATTGCTGGGAACAGAGTAATTCTAGAGGTTTAATCCGTTTTTACCATTTACATCAATCAAGTAAAATGCACAAGATCGACTACCCTTGATGCTAGGCTTGAGACCTGTACATTCGTTTCTGGGAGGGGAACTATACAGAAATATCAAAATAAAGGAAATTTGTTTACGATGAAAATCGAAGAGATCTTCAGACGAAGATCCCTTGGATTTTAACACCTCAAACTGATTTTAAGAAAAGTGATAGAGAATGTGGTGAAATCGAATTCTGATCTAAGGCCAGATCCTCCTAGAAACGAGCGGACCAACTCTAAGATCAGTGGCAGTGCCAGCATGATCTGAACTATGAAACACTATAAAGAAGCAATAAAGTCAGTCTAATGTAATTAAAATGAAATAAAGTAGAAAAGGAAACTAGGAAGAGTAAAGAAGTATACCAAATCAGGCTAGATGGCCCGAGACTCCTGATCCTTCGAGGGCTCGCCCATATCAAAACCAATGTCCTCTTTGTCTCTCATTCTCCAGATGTTGACCAGGCCTTAGCCTGGTTGAATGGGTGTGTTGACCAGACCTTAGTCTAGTTGAACGGGATTTATGCCCTAAGGATAGCTGAAGAATTAGAGTTTCTCAGGTTTAGGCTTCTCAATTTTAGGGTTTGGTCAAGATCTCCAAGCTAGGGTTTTTCTGAGCTAACTCTTTTCTCACCTCCTCCCCCTCCAACAGGCACAAAAAACATCCTTTTATAGATCGGGAATCGACTCAAAAGGGCAACTTACTATCACCAGCAAATTACTAGCCTGAATATGTCATTGTTGGGGTCCGGCCAAAAGTGGTCAAATTCAGGAAATTTTAACCAAAATAGCTGAGGGACTACTAAAAAATGGAAATTTCTGATGCAGGGCATATTCTGGTGCTGTCAAGATGCTGCCTGCCAAATATTGTCCATTTTGGGTCAATCTAGGCTGGGCAACACTAGCAGTGTCGACCACGCCAAGACTGCCCAAAATGGCAGA
The DNA here is from genome assembly GCF_000471905.2 of Amborella trichopoda. The sequence continues at coordinate 871,513 of NW_006499969.1, read as the reverse complement.
TTCCTGTTCAGGACTGATCAATGAGTTGTCCTATCAAAAACTGACAATTTTGGGTCAAATTAGGTTGGGCGACACCAGTGGTGTCGGTGTCACTAGAGTCAAATTAGGTTGGGCGACACCAGTGGTGTCGGTGTCACTAGAGCAACACTGGTGGCATCGCTCGGGCGACACTGGTGGCATCGCTCGGGCGACACTGGTGGCATCGCCTGGGCGACACTGGTGGACGACACTAGTGGTGTCACCCAATCTGCGCTGGGCGGCACTGCCAGTATCGCTCAGACCAAATCTGACCAAAATTGAAATTTGTTTGTTCAGGTGTGTACTACAGGCTCTTGTGAAGCTTCGGGAGAATTTTTTGATCAAAAATAGTTATTTTACTATTTTTATTGATTTTTTTAGTAAAATAGGGTATTCTACAAGATTCTGGATCAAAACAAGGGATCTACAAGATTTTGGATCACAGGGTAGACAGAATGGACTATGGTTGGATGTTTACTAGGATAGTGCGGTCTTATGGGTTCAAGAAAACTACATAATTTTCCAGTTTTAAAATGGGATGTCCACAGTTGCCCATCTTTGGCACTCCCTGTCCTTCGAGGGACAGGTGAGTGGCAAAGAAGTCGATAGTTTGGCGTTCGCTGTCCTTCAAGGAGCAAGTGAGCGACAAAGATAATGCAGACATTTTACATTTCATCCTAACATTACATAGTCAGAGGGCGCACCAACTAATCTTTTCACGTCATTGAAACTCGAGTTGGATTTTCTGGCCATGCCACTTAACTTCAGGGGTTTTCACAATTTCAAACTCTTAAACCTAGCATTTTCTATGATTTTCTTAGGGTTCCTAAGGTCTTCTATAGGTTTTACTGCTTAGGAAAAGGCTAGGCCAAGTCAATTCTGAAGAGATAGATGAGGCGACAATGCGGTAATCATTGTATATAGGTGTCCAAGCCCCGTTATTTTAAAAGACATTTTAGAAATTTTGAAAGTAGAGGGAGATTTGAAATTGAACCTAGAACTTGGACAGGTTACAATTTTAACAAAGAAATTAAGGTTTTTGAAAACACAAGACATATAGTGAAAATATTGGAAATGAGAAAGATATTTTGAAAAACAAATTTTTACTTAGTAGTTTTAGCTCCTGCAACTATAGAGCCCTCTAAGCAGTTTAACGTCATGCAGCGATGGACAACACGCCGGACCTTTTACATCATACGGAGCTAGACGAATACACCCAACCTTTTATGTCATACGGGGCTAGACATTTTTTGAATACACCCGACGTTTTATGTCATATAGGGCTAGACATTTTTTGAATACAGCCGACCTTTTACGTCACACGGGCTAGACGTTTTTTGAGTACACCCAACCTTTTATATCATAAGGGGCTAGAAGTTTTTTGAATACACCAGACCTTTTACGTCAAATGGGGCTAGACGTTTTCCTGTCTCTGCTGTTTTACATCACACGAGTTTGATGTTTCTTTCTATCTCGGCGTACGAGTTTTACATTTTCCTGTCTTGGCTCTTTTACGTTGCACGAGTTTGACGCTTTCTGAATTGGGTTTTGGTTGGCAGTTTAGGCTCGTGCCACCGAGGAGCATTTGCTTCTTTTGCTTTCCCTTTTTTTTTTTTTTGTTATTCTAAAAGTGGTTGGCAGTTTAGGTTCATGCCACCAAAAAGCATCTGAAAAGAAAATTGCATTAGAAAATTCATCTTGATCCCCCAAAGGCTCCAAAGTTTGAGCAGGGCATTTTTTGGCCAGAAAAATGTGGGCGCCACTAGTGGTGTCGTCCGGGCGATGCTCCCAGCATCGCCCAAATGGTACACAGATTTGGGAAATTCTGTTTTTTTTTGGTGGGTGACACCACCTACTTCGCTTATAGAAAAAACACATTTTTTTTTTTTGTGGGCGACACCACTTGTGTCGCCCATAGAAAAAAAGCATTTTTATTTTTTTGAAGGGCGACACCACTAGTGTTGCCCATAGAAAAAAAAAAAACTTTTTTTTTTGGGTGGGCAACACCACCACTGGTGGCCATAGAAAAAAAACACTTTATTTTTGGGTGGGCAACACCACTTGTGTTGCTCAGAGAAAAACGTTTTTTGTTTTTTTTGTTGGGCAACACCACTTGGGTCAACCATAGAAAAAAACACAAATTGTTTTTTGATGGGCGACACCACTTATGTCGCCCATAGAAAAAAACATTTTTTCTTTTTGTTTTTTTAGGGGGCGACACTACCTGTGTCGTCTGGAGGAAAACACTTTGTTTTTTTTATTGCCCCTATCTTGAGGATTTTTTTTTTTTATCCTTACGTGTACAATTGATTCATCGAAGTTGAGGGGGACATTTATCTGCACACACTTTTAGACTGAATTTTGGAAATACTCATCCCCCAGTTATAGGGTTTTTGTCTCAAAATTCTGGTTATCGAACTGTCATACACACACATGGGGATGAGCTTGTCTCAGGGGATTTAGCTAAGAGAGAAAATGCTCCCAAACTAGCCAATGTCTTCATCGATGAGGTTCACTCATCTCCGATGTGTGATAGTTGGCATTTATACTCATACAACCATAGAGTGCCTGGTTAGTTTCAAGCCTTTATAACAGGCATAGGAAGTTGTCTTCAAGAGTGAGGCCAGATCGACTAACAGTTTAGCCTCTTGTAGTGATGGAGGAAGTCCTTTCTAAAAAGAGTTTTATTTTTTAAAATGGATGATTTAAAAGTAAATTTGAAAAGCATTTTCAAAGAGCGACGGGCCTTACATTTGCCACCTGTGGCCCCTTTGGTGATCATTTTCTTTATTTCTTTTTTATTTAAAGATGATAAAAAGGATTTCCTTGTGAGATTGTGAGGGCTCAAGAGTCTTGATGTTTCCCTTGGCCTTTAAAACTTCCACCCTGTGTGTTACAGAACCATGAAGAGTTCTTTGGGTTCTTGTCGAGCTTCCTTATTAGAGAGGTCTCGACATTTTTCCCAGGGTTCGTTGAAGTTTCCTCGGTTTCCTGTTCATGTTGCCTTCCCATGTCTTCCCGAGGTTGGTTCTGTTGGGAACTTGTAGGGATTAGGAGGAGTTTTCATCCTTAGAGTCTGCTTATGCAGTATTGTTGTAACTTGCAAGTACATGTTTGTACTTAAGGTTTTGGATTAGCGCCTCTTTTTTTATTATTTTTTAAATTTTATTCTTTTTTATTTTTTACCCATGATGTCTTTTCAGGTTTTCAGCATGTCTTTTTTTTTTTTTAGCCTGTTACGGTAGTATTTTCTGAGATACATTGTATTACCCCTCTTGATTTTTTATTTTATAGGAATTGCCTGCATGCACTCGGGTTACCACAAATGGTCCCTCCCAATTAGGTTTGAATTTGCCTAATGGCATAGATTTGCAGGAGTGTGGAAGATCTTTTTGAGTACCATATCTCCTTCTCTGAATTGTCGGGCAACAATTTTTCTTTAGTATGCCCTCTCGATTCTACGATGGTAAACTACCATATTTTGCATTTCTCGTAGTCGTCTTTCAGCTAGAGTATCGAGGGCAACGACTCGTGCCTCGATCTTTTGCTCCTCATGTAAATCTTTATGAATGATCACTCAGAGAGACGGTATCTTGACTTTAATGGGTAGCACAACCTCCATACCATACACTAGTGAGTATGGGCTCATGCCAGCATGGGCTCATGCCAGTATGAGCCTTCTTAGTTGTTCAGTAGGCCCATAGTGTGTCGTTTAGCTTTTCGTGTCAATCTTTGCTACCTTCTAATATTTTGTCTATAATTCTTAGAAGTCATTTGTTTGTAGTCTCTGCTTGTCCGTTTCCTTGAGGGTAGTAGAGTGTCGGGAATTTCTGCGTTATCTCAAATTTTTTGCACACATTAGTGACCTTTTCATTTTTGAAGTTGGTTCCATTGTCAGTAATGATTTACTCAAGAACACCAAATCTGAAGTCAATATTGTTCTTTATGAAAACGGGCAATATGTTGTCCTTCAATTTTGACATATGATTGGCCACTACCCATTTTGTGAAATATTCTGTAGTCATTAGTATGTAACGGTGGCCATTCGAGGCTTTTGGTGAAATCATTCCAATGATATCAAGACCCCACATGGCAAAAGGCCATACAGGCGGTGTTGAGTTAAGTGGTAGTGATGGTGCATGGATGAGGTCTCCATAAAGCTGACATTTGGGACACCTCCTAACGAATTTCCAACAATCTTCAGCCATGGTGGTCCAAAAATAGCCTTGGTGCCTAATTTTCTGAGCCAAAACAACTGCCCCCTGAATGACCACTTTCATTGTGTAATTTTGTTAATACTTAATCGATTTCTGGTTGATCGAGGCACCTCAAAATGACACCATCAAAGGATTTCTTGAACAAGAGGTCACCTCTTATAAGGAAACCCATAGAAAAATTTCGAAGGGCTTCCTTATCCTTTTTGGTAATTCCATCAGGGTATAACTCATCTTTTAATAGGGACAAAACATCGTGGAACCATAGTTTCACCTTAACTAGGACATCATAGGCCACGAAAGACACTTCCTAATCATGCTCATTTTCTTGTTCTGTTTCTTTTTTGATCCTTGGTGGGCAAGGGTCATACTTTTGCCTTATGTAAAATGGCAATGTGGTGACTTCTAAAGGAATGTCAACATCGAAGCAAGGGCTGCAAAGGTGTCGACGAACCGAATATTTTCCCTAGTTACATGCTGGAAGGTGATGTGTTTGAAATATTTTATCATCTTTTCCACCTTTTCTTGATAGGGTTTGAGCTTTTCTTCTTTAACCTTCCAAATCCCTTGAACTTGGTTTATGACAAGCAAGGAGTCATCAATGACTCGTATTTGCTGGATCTTCAGTCCCATGGCATTCTCGAGCCTAGCTATCAAGGCTCCATATTCAGCAATGTTATTAGTACATGGGAAAGTGCGATGGCTATTGGCAGTAAAATCCTCTTAGGTAAGCATAATATAACACCTACACTTGACCCATATTCATTCCTTGCACCGTCGAAGTATAGCTCCCAAATTGAGTCCTCAATTGTGAAGAGGTTCTCTTCAAGGAGATCCGTGTTAACGAGTGTGTTATCTCGCAATGCTTGTTCAGCTAAGTGGTCAGCAATGGCTTGTCCTTTGATTGATTTTTGAGTGATATATTCGATCTCAAACTCGCTCAATAGCATTCTCCATTTTGCCAAATGTTTGTTAAGTCTCTCCAATAGGTACTTAAGTAGGTCTATTTTTTAGATGAGCTTGACTGTGTGAGATAAGACATAGTATCTTAATTTTTGCTTAGACCACACAAGTGTTAAGCAATGCTTCTCCACGTCCGTGTATCTTGTCTCATAGTCGACCATGGTTTTGCTAATGTAGTATATCGTTTGTTCTTTCCCATGGTCGTCGTATTGTTCTAACATTGCCCCCATGGTCTTGTCTGTCATATATATGTATAGGAATAGTGGTTTGTCTAGATTATGAGGGCTAAGGGCGGAAGGTTTGGTTAGGTACTCCTTAATTTGGTCAAATGCCTCTTGGCATTCATTATCCCATATGAATGGGGCATCTTTCTTAAGGAGTCTATTGAATGGTGCGCAGTTGTCTGCCAATTGTGAGATAAAATGCCTTATGGCTTGTATGCAACCATGAAGCCCACAGATTTCTCTGATGATCTGGGGAGGGGGCATTTCGGTGATGGCTCATATTTTAGACGGTTCCACCTCAATACCCCTTTGACTTACTATAAAGCCTAGTAATTTGTTGGATTCAACTCCAAAAGAAAATTTTTGTGGATTGAGTTTGAGATGATGTTTTCGAAGTTTCTCGAAAATAGTTCTCAGGTTGGTGAGGTGATCGGACCTAGCCTTTGACTTGACCAGGATGTCATCGACATAGTCTTCTATGATGATGTGATTCAAGTCGTGGATTGATAAGTTGCCCTGCATTTTTGAGGTCAAAAGGCATGACACGATAATAGTAGGTTCCCCATTGCGTTATGAATGATGTCTTGGTTTGGTCCTCTTCTGCCATGAGGATATGGTTGTAACTTGAGAAGCCGTCCATGAATGACAACATCTCGTGCCTGCAATGTTGAGGTATATATTTGGTAACAAGAAATTGTCTTTTGGACATTCCTTGTTGAGGTCTCTGTAGTCGACACACACTCGAATCTTCCCGTCTTTCTTGGGTACGACCACTATGTTGGCCAACCATTCAGGGTAATCGACAGGGGTAATAAATTTTTCATTGAACAGTTTATCAACTTCTTCCTTAATTTTGAGCTCAAGTTGGGTCTTTTGACGTCGGAGTTTTTTCCTTACAGGTGTTGTCCCTTCATTGAATATTAGGTGATGTTGCACCAATGTGGAATCTAATCCTGACATATCATCGTATGACCAGGCGAAGACATCACGATATTCCTTGAGAAAGGAAGTCATGTTTTTCCGCTCCTCAGAAGATAATGAGACTCCAATTTTGGTTAACCTTGGGTTCTTCTCGGTTCCTAGGTTGACATTGATTTTCTCTTCAATGGTAGCCGTTGGGTCACCATCAAATCTCTTCTTGAACTGCTCAACATGGGAATTGAGTTCTCGGGTTGAGATATTTCTTCAGACTCTTGGTTCTCTTGATCAGCATTCATGTTGTCCAATTCATCATTTTGGGTGTTATGCGCCATTAATGGGCTATCTTGAGTGTTTACCATTTTTTAAAACTCTTTTTCCTTTTTATCAGTCTTATCATGTTTTGAATTTTCAATGGTTTTTAAATAACACAAGAGGTGTCCCTTATGGGACTCGCGAGAGAAATGTTGAGGACTAGCCGTGCAGGGTGGTCAGATGGGCACCATGCACTTATCTGTTTTTTTGCACTAGAACATGAAGGTGTCGCTGGTATGCTTCCATCATTTCTTGAGATAAGGGACTGATTGACGAATTCCTTCATTGGGTTTGAATAGGCGGATGAGCACGCTTGGCTGTACCAGAACCAATTGTGGATACTTTCAAATCCAAGTGAGCAAGAAGGTCTTCAATTCCTAGTTCTTGTGTGTGCCGAGGAGTGGAAGACGAATTATTTCCCGTTGGGGATTCAAGGATCACCTTCGGCCATTTTGAAGGACGAGCATCGAGAGGGTTGAGGCTTTGAATGCCTCCAAATACAAAACCCAGATAGCTTGAAGGCGTTATTCGGCTTTTAAATAAGGTGAGAGAATACCTGAGACCTCTTCGATCCCCATCTTCAATTTTTGGCTTGGGTGATTTAGATATTGCCTCTGTTACGCCTTGCCCTTGGCTTGGTTGGAAGCCTTTGGAGAAGAGCATGTATCAAGCCTTGAGGGACCCAAAACCATATCGCTGTTGACATTGGATAATGTCTTCCATCGATACGGAAGTTAGTAAAATTTGAGGAACAGGGTCACTGGCCTCTAAGCGTAAGGTGGCACAATTGGCTTGCTCGAAGGAAATGAGCAAGATCCCCTACAGCTAGCTTCCCGTTATCTACACTAGGATTCAAAAGAGAAGGGATTTCAGTACATACCTTTGCAACACCACTCTTAGTCGAAAATTTGATGCACTGATGGAGTGTAGATGCCACCACAAGATTTTCATGCAGCCACGGTCTTCCTAACAGCATGTTGAATGAGGGTTTTATGTCCAAGACATAAAAAATTTATCACATGGACAATGGGGCCAATCTTGAGTGTAACAGTATGCCTTCAGCTTGTCTCTTAGTCCCATCGTACACAATGATACTGAGTTGACACGGCTCGAAGTCATTTGAGCTCTTGCCTATCTGCTTCACCATTTTCATAGGGCATATGTTTAAGAACACCCCATTATCAATGAGCACCCTCTGTATCTCATATCCTTGCATGAAAACGGTGATGTACAGTGGTTGGACATGAAAGCGGTTGAAGTTGGCTGGGATGTCATCGTCTGTGAACACGATTGACGTTGGTGCCATCAACTAGTTGATCATTCCACACAACACATCTGATTGTGTGTTGCTCGGGATGTGTATCTTAGCGAGGACTTTCTCAATCTGGGCCCTATGTGCCGGTGAGTTATTAAGTAGCTCCAAGATGGATATTTGAGCCAGGATTTTCCCGAGGTGAGCTGGTAGATCATAGGTGGTCGCAGATCCAAGGGTTTCTTTGTTTGGTTCATGATCTGCGACCCCTGCTGGTTGTTTGGGCTTTTGAGGTGCTTCCCATTCTTTCTTCGAGGGTATCGACCATCAGTTGGATGGGCTTAAGAACTCGGCCTCCACGGGTTAAGGAATCTACGTCATCTGCCTGAAGCTCGATATGGTCCGCCCTTGCAATTTCGGGGTGTTAGCCCCTTGTTTGGAAGATGATCCCTTTTCATCTATCCCAACCATATTGATCTCTAACATATCATCTTCAACGTATCGGTCCCACTTAGGTGGATGGTCGAGGTTTTGGGGTGAAGGGATTCCTTTTAGAAGATATAATAAATCTTCTTCCGGCTCTTGGATGTGGTGACCACAAACAAATATGAATTGAGCCGGATCATCCTATTCATCTTCACTCTCGATCATGTGAATGACAATGTTCCCTTTCGGGTTGTCTTGGGCTCCCATTATTCCAATCATTGCGATCATGTTTTCGAGGAGAGGATTTGCAAAGATACCCATCTTTTGATTAAGCTCTTCAACAAGCAGATTTTTTGGTGAGACCGTGATGTCCCCCCTATCGATCAACCCTTGAATAACCCGTTTCAAATGATAGCAATTTTGAGTGTCATGTGCGTCATTTTGGTGCCATTTGCACCACTTGCTCTTGTCCGTGACTGAGAATGGTGGCTTGGATGGTGATGGGAGATAAACCATGTTTCTAGACAAGTGTAATTCTAGTACTTTTTTTAATGGGTCTTTGAGAGGAGTGAAATTATCCTATCGCCTTTGGTTGTTATTCTGATGTTGACTCTAGGCCGACCCCTTTAGTTTTGGTTTTGGTTGTTCTATTGATTGGTTGAACCTTTAGCCGGCCTGTTAAGGACAATTTCATTAACTTGGCCGGAAGCATTCTCCTTGTTGCTGTTTTTGTTTTTATTTTAAGGAGAGTTATTGGTTTATTCTCGGGCCTAGTGCTGGGGGTGTTCCTCTGGCCCTCTCAAGACGTGCCCGCTCAATCATTGAGTCGAAACAGTAGGGGATAAGACCTTGGCTGAAGAAGGTCCAGTATTCAGGAGCGGCATTTTCTAGGGCCATGGATATTTTGGTCAAGTCCATGAGTGGACATTCGATGACCCGCATTGCCACCTCGTAGAATGGATTGATGAAGTCCTCGAAGGATTCTCGCGGGTTTTGCTTTGTTGCACTAAGTTCGCTTAGGAAGAGAGGCCTTGGTGTCGATCCGTGGTAGTGGGAAATGAATAGCTTGAACATTTCATATGGAGTGATGTGCGGTTGAGTACTCATCACTCTTCGATGCAAGTTCAGTGCGTCGTCGAACAACGTTTGCGAAAATATGGCCTTCAGTTGATTTGGCCTATCTCGCAAAGGTCGAACGGAAAGGAGGTATGCGTTAAGATGGGTATCTGGATGGCTCTTCCAGTTAAACTTGTTTCAAAATTTTAGAATGACAAATTCGAAGGGAAGATCTTCCATGCCTTTGAGGGTCTCATGAACGTAGGCCTTGGGGGGTAAAACTTCTTGAATGTCCATTTTACAAGCATATCTTGCATTATTTTCATGGTGCCTTTGTATTGGGAATTCGGTATGACGGTAGGCCCACCAGTTGGTGGGTTCCCAAGTGTAGACTGATGAGTCAAAGCTTGGGGTATGTATTGGCCCGTATGGACCTGAGGTTGATGAGCTGCAGTCACCGAGATAATTTAGTAAACACGTTACTGAAAGACGTACTTTCCTATAGGTGTCACCACCGGCTGCGGAACTTGCACGGTCTGTTAAACCGGATGGACTACAGGGATCGATTGAAGAACCGGTGGACTCGGTTGTCCTAGGGGTTGCCCTATATCACTAAACTGGTTTGCAATCAAGCCATGTGTTGGGGCATGAACAGTGTAACCTCAGTCAACTAAGCTTTGTAGGGCAGCTTGGATACTTACATCACTTGAGGATCGGTTCAGGTCGATACCTTTGTTACGTAAAGCGTTTAAATTATAATGAGTTGTACTTTGGTGGCTTAAGACTGGTTCAGATTCCCTAGACCTAAGTGGATTTTGGTTTTGAGATCGTTGTGCCTCGGGATTATGTTGGTTCGAGTTATGGGAATGAGTGTTTGATACAGCATGAACTTCTTCGCTCACTCGAATCTTCCTTTGGTTGCTTAAGAGCCCTTGCATGACGACCCCTTAAGAGCCCTTGCATGACGACCCCATGTCAGACGCCTTGACTATTCAAAGTCTTTCGGGCGGAGCTAACTTTTCGAACCACACAGATCTCAAGATTAAGAGTGTATCCTTGGGACTCATCCTCTAATTGAAGACCTGGTCACTTAGGTGTGAACCTGGTTTGAACCTAGGCTAGGCTGGGTACAAGCCTGAACTTAGATCCAGATGGTTTTAGCTTGGACCAGAAGTGGATCCGGACTGAGAGCTAAGATTAAAAAATTAAGATAAGCAAACACAACACTCGAAAACTTGTGCCCTAAATTATGGGTAGGCTCGGTCTGAGCGAGTTCCTAACTATTGAAATGCGACTATGCTAAGTAGGTCCCCACGTAGGTCTTGGCTTCCAGTTATAGGATTTTCACGAGGTCCTACTGTGTGTGCAGTTGCTTTGAGGCAAAGGATTATGGAGGGGCGCTCACAATTAAAGTTAAGCGAATCTCAATCGCCTCTGCTCTCAATGCTAGGTTCCCTTCACACAGCTATTGCAGATTTTGGGGGCTTTTGAAAATATTTGTTGGTTTCTCGGGCATTCCAGATCCAGTGTGTGCAAGGATGTATAAAGAAGCATGCAATAAAAAATAATTGACAAGCAAGCAAACACACAATGCAAGAAAGAAAAGAAGTGAGCGCTCGGCACAAATCGTGTCAAGCGATGCGTGCTTTGAGGGGAAGCTCCCTTGATAGCACGGTAAAGATGGAGGAGCAAGCAACCCATATAAGCTATTCAATAAAATCAGTAAAACCAAGCACAGTCTGTGCCTAGTCGAGCGTGGTTCGAGCCGAGGGTGGCTCAAACAGGACACAATTCAAAGAGGATGCAAGCAACCCTCAAAATATATTTGATTTTTATTTTTATTTTTTTAATCTTGATGAAGCAGGGTTAAACTAAGCATGATAAAGTAGGAAAATCATGATTTCTAACAAAATAAATTAAACTAAAATAAAATCAGAAAGCACAAATAGAACAAACCTATCTTAAGAAAATTATTTTTTGTATTTTTTAAAAAAATTTATTTTGACCAAGAAATTGATGAACAATGTAACAAAGAAGTTCCTGGAACAGGGCTGTGGGGTCCCAGAATTTTTCTGAAACCTCTGAAACTGAGTGACACGGGTGTGTTTGAATACATTTTTCAGCACCTTGGGTCCCTGATGCAAAAAAAAAGAGAAGCCAGTCAATAAAGTCCTAATTTACAGTGGAATTCTTGACAGACTCATAATTGCCCCAAAACGGGTGAAAATGTTCCTAAAGACTTCAAAATGCCACCTGTCAAGTTTCGTCGCAATCTGACAAGTCTAAGGCAGTGCACACAAAGAAACAGTTTCGGAAAAATCAACCTCTTGCACCGCGAAATGGACCCCGTAACTGGAACTCTATTTTCGGAGCATAAACAGCTATGGGGACCACCGCCATTGGATCCGGCAAGGTCAAAAACCCCTAGGGGTAGAGTTTCGGCTTAAACATATGTTCTAGGACAAAGTTATGGGTGAAACATTAAAAAGGGGGGCCACACGCTATTGCCGTGCGGCCTCCCTACACTAATCTCCATTAAAGGTGAATGGTTTACACAGACACGAGTAGTAACTTTGAAGACTCGTATCTCACTAGTTTTGAGTCGCCTCGACCCCAAACTTATTGAAGCGTGTTCATCTTGTCAAGAAGAGCGTTTCGATATGTGGCACACCCCGTGACAATAACCGAGCAGGAAGAAAAATCGAAGAGAAGTTAGCGATTCGTGCAGACAGTTACAGGAAGATCAACAGTGACACAACCCACTCGAGCGGTCATATCACAGTGCTCGCAAATCGGATCAATGCAAAGCCAATTGCATCGCGTACGTAAGGTCTGAGCTATGTCTAGTAAAAACTCCGTGCGTTATGAACGGTCAGATTTCGCACGCGAAGCAAATAAAATTGCTACAGATTCCGACCACCGAAATTCAAGATCCTGCCAAATACCCAAGATGGAAAAATCTTTGTACGGGCACGAAATCAAGCTGCGTTTGTTGCCATGCAATCGTGACAGCACGCAGTGCGATTCAGCGAAGAAACTAAGAAAAAACAAGAAACGAGTTCACTATCGAACGAAAGTTTCCAATATTCATACAAATTTAAAGTTGCGTGATCGCTGCCTAAAAACACGATTCGTGGTTCGAAGTTGATATTAAATCGATCGTCATGCCGATCCCAACGAGAAAGTAATCTTCTTTTGGTCAGACGGGCGTCGGAGCAACCCCGGATCGGTCATAAAAGATCACGCACGTTCTAGGGCAGCAGCAGTGACTGTTTTGAAATTCTATGTATTGTTGGATAGGGGTAAAACCGTAATTTTACACCTATTTTTATATTTTTTCTTTAATTCAAATAAATTGTAATTTTTGGCAATTAAGATAGATTTTGATTAATCCACTCATATTTGGGCAAAATTCTATATATATCACGTGATATCATTGTACAAAGGACCCCACTTTACTTAATAAAATGTGGGTATTTCTTCATTATTGGGTCACTTTTGAGAGAAAGAGAGGAATGAGAGAAATTTTTTTATCAGTACCCCTGAGTTTAAGGTAAATCTCTTTCTCTCTTTTTTCTCTCTTATATTTTTCTCATTTTTCTCTCTCCTCCCTCTTTCTCTATTTTTCTCTCATCTTTCACGGACAACGGAACCCATCGTCGTCCGTGTTTCACTCTTTCTCCTTCTCTTCTTCTCTTGTGATCTCGTATGACTACGACCCTCTTCTTCCCTCTTCCCTGCTGTTCCTCATGACTACAACTTTCTCCTCTCCTTCTTTGTATTTCAGCATGACCATAATTTCTCTTTTTTCTTATTCTTTTATCCCCTGCACGTCCACATGCTTCTTACGTACCCTCGGGTCCACTTTCTCTTTCTTTCTCTTATAGTCTCCCCCTCCCTTCGTCTTTTTCTATGTACCTTGACATCAAACCCCTTTGTGTACCCTCGCGTTCCCTTTTGCCCTTTCACAATCCATGGTCCTTGTGCAACGCACCGTACGGCTTCTTGTGGAACCAACCATCGTCGTGTGCAGGACCATAACCCCATCACTGTGTGAAAACATAACCCCATCGCCGTGCGCCTCTCCTTCCCTTTCCTCAACCCACTGCCGAGCACGACCACCACTTGTCCCTCTCTCAACCTCTGCCATGGCTCTCTCACTCTCTCTAAACCTCTACAACTAACCCATTCTGCTATTCTCTCTCTCTAAAACCAGCCATGGCCCAGTCCCCATTTCCGCTATCTCCGCCACTGCTCAGCCACTCTCGAACCACCTCCCGCATCCCCTGATCTCCCACTCCATCGTCTATCTCGGTCATCTCTCCCGATTATCTGTTCTCCAGCTGTCTAGCCGCCTCATCTCCACCACCAGCAACTCTCTCACCTCCATCTCCGCCACTTCCTTCGTCGCAGCCACCACTTACAATATCCCTGCTATTACCACTCACCACTTACAATATCCGTGCTATTACCACTCACCAGCCACCTTGCCCTTCACGATATCTCCCCATCTCCACCTCTCTTTGCTGCCCCCTACCATCTCGTCTCAGTCCCCTCACCTTGCTGCTCCACCATCTTCTCCACCCAGCTTCTCCTTCCGACCAGCAACCTCCCACCTACAACCAGTTGCTCCCTCGTCCTCTCTTCTATTGCCATCAGCCAACCACCACCTCCACTAATTTCTGCCCTCTCTGCTCCCCAGCTGCCTCCTCTCCATTCACCTACAAACCAGGCATCACCCTGCTGCACCTCACTGCCGTCCCATTTCGGTCATCCCTGCTGTCCCATTTTCGTCACCAACTGCAGCCCACCTTTCCTCGCCACCGTCGCAACCTCGTGCATCCCATTCTCTTCCCTGCAATTTCTCTCACTCTAAAAAACCCACAACGCAAAAACACCCACTTACCTGTTTTTTTGTCTTCTTTCGTTTTCGTTTTTAGTTCTCGATAAATTTGTTTCGTCTCACACACTCTCATGATATTTCGTTCCCGCTTTCGTCCACCCCACTTCATTTTGTTTCGCCTCAAGCTTCCCTCTTTCTCTTAAGTAGTCTACGATTTGTATTATTATCCAACACTCCTCTTTCATATTTATATAAAACCGTGAATGAGCAAACCACCTAACTCTCTTTCTAAACCAAAGCACCCTTTTTTATTATTATTATTTTATTACTCCTTTCGTCTTCTTACTCATCCATCACTTTTATTTTCACTTTCGTCTTTTTTTGAAGACTTAGCGAGAGTCGAGCTAATCTTCACTTCCTTTCTTTCTCTCCATCGCTTGTTTGATCCAAGGGCAGGCTGAACCTTGAGTCATCGTGCTAGTCCTGTCGTCTAGCAGTATTGCCATCGTGCCTGTTTGAGTTATCGTGCCCGTCTTGCTGTCGCGTCAGACTAGCCGTTGTGCCAGACTGACCATTGTGCCAGTTCTGTCATCGAGCAGCATTGCCGTTGTGCCGGTCTGAATTACCATACCGATCTTGCTGCCACGTCAGACTAGCCATCGTGCCAGCCTGGTCAGTATTGATTTTGCCATCGCGTAATATTGCCGCTGTAGTGGTCTGAGTTACCGTACCCGTCTTGCTACCACGTCAAGTCAGTCACCGTACTGGTCTAGCCACTGTGTCAGCCGAACCGCCGGGTCAAACTTCTTCTCTCACTTTAACTTCACCCTGTAACAAGGTGGGGGACCTATGCCCCACATGTTTGTACTTTTAATGTGTGTGTGTGTGTTTGCAGGAAAGGAAAAACATGTCAAGGGAGGCGATTCCAAACCAGCCATAGGCCAGGGGGCATTCCAACGTGATCTAAGAGGGTGTCCAAGTGAGCTTGCCCGAGCGTATAACAGACCCATGTGAGGTACGTCCCTCCTCACCACCGTAATTCCTCTCTCACCGGTTAGTACTCTTGCCCACGCTTTATGTCGCTCCCGAGAGAGCGATTTCAGGTCACAGGCCCATTTGGATCCTAGAACCACGCCATCAGGTCAACCCGACCTGGAGGGCGAGATCGAGGCACCTAACCAGGGTGTTGTCGCCCGGGCGGCACTAATGGTGTCACCCACATAGTTAGGCGACACGGGTGATGTCGCTCAAGAAAAATATATTTTTTTATTTTTTTTATGTTTTATGACTTTTGATTAATCAAAGTTAAACTACACATGAAATGGCAGGAAAATCATGATTTCTAACAAAATTAATTAAACTAAAATAAAACAGAAAAGCATAGATATAACAGACATGTACTAAGAAGAATATTTTTTTGGTATTTTTAAAAATTTATTTTTAACTGAAAAATGATGATCAAGCACAAAAAGGGTCCTGGAACAGGACTGTAGGTTCTTAGAAATTTTTTAGGACCTCTAGATCTGGGTCACAGGGGGGCATGTCGCCCTAGACCTGGGCGGAATTGGTGGTGTAGCTCAGGCGACACTTCTGCTGTCACCCAAGACAAACAGGGTTTCGTTGCACCGAAACCCTAGGTCTTGGTCACAACCGATTTTTGGGACTTTTTTGTGTGACTGAAGACAGTAAAAATTGTGAAATAAAACCCGTGTTTTGGAGCTCGGATCAACCTCGAAATGCCCCACGGTGGGCACCAAACTATTTACAGTGCAAAATTATAGAGATCTTCAAAGGAAGATCTCTCGAAGCTGAACACCACAAACTATGAAACACTATAAAGAAGCAATAAAGTTAGTTTAATCTAATTAAAATGAATTAAAGCAGAAAAGAAAGCAAGGAAGAGTAAAAAGTATACCAAACCGGGCTAGACAGCCCGGGACTCCCGAGCCTTCGAGGCCTCGCCCGTATCGGAACAGGTGTCATCTTTGTCTCTCTTTCTCTAAATGTTGACCAGGCCCTAACCTGGTTGAATGGTTGTGTTGACCAGACCTTAGTCTGGTTGAAAGGGATTTATGTCGTAAGAATAGCTGAAGAACTAGGGTTTCTGAGGTTTAGGCTTCTCAGGTTTGGGGTTTAGTCAAGATCTCCAAGCTAGGGTTTTTCTGAGCTAACTCTTTTCTCACCTCCTCCCCCTCCAGCAGCCATGATTCTTTAATAGATTGGGAATTGAGTCAAAAGGGAAACTTACTATCACCAACAAATCACCAGCTTGCATATGCCATTTCTGGAGTCCCGGGTCTTGGTGACACTAGTGGTGTCGCTCAACCAAATTGGTCAAATTCAAGAAATTTGACCCAAAATAACTGTCAGTTCTGGGCGACATTGGGAGTGTCTCTCAAGTCAAGACTATTTAAAAATAGAAATTTCTGATGTAGTGAATATTCTGGTGCTGTCAAGATACTGCCTGCAAAATATCATCCATTTTGGGTCAGTTTAGGCTGGGCGACACTCGCAGTGTCACCCAAGCCAGGACTTCCCAAAATGGAAAATTCCTATTCAAGACTGATCAGTGAGTTATCCTACTAAAACCTGATAATTTCAGGTCAAATTGGGTTGGGCGACACTAGTAGCGTCGCCCACACTGGTAGGTGACACTAGTGGTGTCGCCCAGTCAGGGCTGATCAGCACTGTCAGTGTCACCCTGACCAAATCTAACCAAAATTGAAATTTGTTGGTTCAGGTGTGTAGTGCATGCTCTTATGAAGCTTCAAGAGAAAATTTGGATAAAAAATAGTGATTTTACTATTTTTAGTGATTGTTTTGGTAAAAGAGGGTATTATACAATATTTTAGATCAAAACAGGGGATCTGCAGGATTCTGGATCACAGGGTAGCCAGAATGGACTATGGTTGAAGGTTTACTAGGATAGTGTGGTTGTATGGTGTCACGCCCCAAGAATTTACAATACTGATATTCTTGAGATGTGACAGTCAAAACATATATACATCTCTTGATAAGACAAATTTACAGTGGCAAATTCTTACAAAGTAACAAAAGAAAGTTTAAGCACAACTACAATATCGTCCAGAGTTGATCTTGACGAGTAGTCAAAATGAAACCACAGTTATCCTGAAAAAATGTTTATCATAATTTTATGAGTTTGGCTACTCAGTAAGTGATCTTCATAATCCTAAAAATAATCATGGTTGAAAGATATCAATATTTTCAAAAAGGAGATCTATTAATAGAAATACATCAACAGTTTCACTTTCAAAATGCATAATTAAGTATAATTCGAATAATTGAAATGCGTATAACATTTTAACGTCAGTGCATAATTCAAAAGATTTCACAAAATACCTTACTGGCGTCCCAAGTAGGTCACCTATATACCCCATCAGCGTCCTAATGGGTCCACTTAATCCCTATGGGCGTCCCAAATAGGTCCACCTAATCCTTACAGGTCCACTTATACCTCACCGACATATCTGATGAGTCCACTTCGTCCCTACCGGCATAACGGATAGGTCCACTTATGTCTCACCGGCGAACCGGATGAGTCCACTTGCATACTTAAAAGTATTGCTAAATCTCTTTAAACATTTGAAAGCAGCAATATCATGTACTCAATATATCACTGAAATTATTAATATGAATTTCACTGAAACCATTAATAACAGTCACGTTCAATAACATCTCAAAAATAACCAGTCAGATATTTTTGGCTCAAATTTAGAAAGGTAGCAGTTCGTAAAGACATTTTAGCATAATTGCCAATCAATATATATAGAAAAATTCTTATAGAAATTCAAGAATACAGAATTATCACAATTTATGGGATGTCAATTCGCAAATAAACATTTTACAGACAATGCTAAAATCAAATGCAAAAATATCAGTTTTCAAATAATAAAGCAGCTATTTGCACATGAAATTTACAATGTCTAAATATTCAAAAACAGTAGAAAGAAATCTCACAATTTTACTAACAGTAGAAATATCACATTTATTTCTAATAATTTTATTGTATCTAAAATTTTCTAACAATAGACAAGAAAAATAATAAATTTATTTCTAAGAATTTACAGCATTTAAAATTTCTAACATAGATAAAATATCACACCTTTATTAAAAGATTATTTTTCCAAATAATGAGGTCGCTTGCGCATAAAATTTATCGGGCCTAAAATTCATGATAATAAGCAGAAGTAATTATTTCATTTCATTTTTAAAAAAAACGGATTATTTTTCAAGATAATGAAGTCACTTAGCTAAAATATTTGAGAGGGAGCTTCAGATAAAAATTTGGCTAAAGAGAGAAAGAGCTCACTACGTTTCGACTAGAGAGAAAAAGATCTCAAAAAAATTTTTAAGGTGGGAGTCCTCGCCTCTCCTATTTAAATTCTTAAGACACCTTATTGTTTTATTTTATTAAGTTACACCTCATACATGAGGTATAACAATTATATTACACTTGAACGTTTAAAGCCCACATCCACTAAAGGACGTGACAAGGCAGCAAAAACTTAAACCAAAAGCTTTTGAAAGTAGTGGTGGTCCCTAAGGACCATCATGCTCATATTGACCATCACTTGTTAAAAGTTTCTTCTTTTTTTTTTTTTTTTTTTGAAATTTTAGGATTATTATATTCTTCCCCCTTGAAGAAATTTAGTCCTCTAAATTTGTGTACCTGATTATTGAAAAAGATATGGATATTTTTCTCTGATATCGTCTTCTCGTTCCCAAGTCGACTCCTCTCTTGAGTGGTACTGCCATAATATACAGACCAAAGGAATCTCCTTGTTGCGCAACACTTGTACCCTTTTATCCAGTATCAAAATTGGTTGTTCAATAAAGGATAGGTCCTTCTTGATCGGTAAAGGTTCATATTTCAAGATATGGGATGGGTCGGGCTGATATTTCTATAGTGATGATACATGGAAGACATTATGGACGTTTGCCAATTCGGGTGGTAAGGCAAGTCTATAAGTGACGCCTCCGATTCTTTCCAGGATTTCAAATGGTCCGATGTAACATGGGCTCAACTTTCCTTTCTTGTCGAATCTTATAATGCCTTTTATTGGTGAGATCTTTAGGAAAACTCGATCACCTTCCTCAAATTCAATATCTCTCCGTCAGTTATCGGCATAACTCTTTTGCCGTCTCTGAGCTGTCCTGAGTCTTTCTCGAATTAATGTTATCTTATCTATGGTTACTTGGACAATTTCTGGCCCCAAAAGCTTTCTTTCACCAACCTCGTCACAACAGATGGGTGACCTGCATTTCCTTCCATATAAGGCTTCATATGGTGTCATCTGAATATTGGCTTGGAAGCTATTATTATAAGCAAACTCAATTAGGGGTAAATGGTCATCCCAGCTTCTTGTAAAGTCAATGACACAGGCCCTAAACATATCTTCCAAGGTTTGGATGGTCCTCTCCGATTATCCATCAGTTTGGGGATGAAAGGCAATATTAACGGTGAGTCTTGTCCCCATGGCCGACTGTAGCCTAGCCTAAAATTTAAAAGTAAATCGAATATCCTTGTCCGATACAATACTGACCGGAACTCCATGCAACCGCACTATTTTCTTAATGTACAATTGGGCCAGTCGATCCAAAGTGCACATCATGCGAATCGGCAGAAAGTGGGGCAGCTCTGGTCAGCCGGTCCACAATGACCCAAATGTTATCATGTCTTGAATTTGTTCTAGGCAAGCCAGAGACAAATTCCATAAAGATGTGCTCCCACTTCCACTCTGGTAGGGGTAAAGGCTGCAACAACCGAGCAGGCCTTTGATGCTTAGCTTTTACTTGCTGGCATATTAAGCACTTAGACACAAATAGTGGTACCTCTTTTTTCATATTATTCCACCAAAAGGTTTTCTTCAGGTCCTGATATAGTTTAATACTTTCGAGATGTATCGTATAACACGAGTGATGTGCTTCCTCCAAGATAGTTTTCTTCACCCTCTCATCATTCGAGATACAAATCCGACCTTTGAATCTTAGCAAATCCTCACTACATATAGATAATTCGTCTCTCTTTCTCAGCTTCACCTTTTCTACAATTGTTATTAGCTGAAGATATTTCTTTTGTGCCGATCGAATCTGTTGAATTAATTGGGGTTCTGCCTTAATGTTGGCAAACATACTTATCACACCATTAATGGACGGAGTCGGATGCCAATCCACTATTTCCTCTAACAATCTCATTTCTTGGATCATTAGATGAGCTAAGACTCCCGTAGATTTTCTACTTAGAGCGGCGGCCACAACGTTAGCTTTTTCTAAATAATAATGGATTGTACAATCATAATCTTTTAAGAAATCCATCCATATTATCTGCCGCATATTTAAATCTTTCTGAGAGAAGAGGTATTTCAAGCTCTTATGATTCGTGTATATTTCGAATTGCTCACTATATAGATAATGCCTCCACATTTTCAAAGAGAATATTATTGCAGCCAGCTCCAAATCATGAGTTGGATATTTTTTCTTATATTCTTTCAACTGTCTATATGTATATGCCACTACTTTCCCATATTGCATTAATACATAGCCCAAGCCTTTATGTGAAGCATCACTATAAATCACAAATCCCCCACTCCCCTCAGGAATAGTTAAAATAGGTGTTGAAGTTAATGGAACTTTTAGTTCTTGAAAACTCTCATCACATTCACTTGTCCACTCAAATTTGACATTTTTCTGTGTCAATCGAGTCAATGGGGTTGCGATTCTAGAAAATCCTTCTACAAATTTTCAGTAATATCCTGTCAATTCCAAAAAGCTTCGAATTCAGTCACATTACTTGGTTGTTTCCAATTAACAATGGCTTCAACCTTTAAAGGATCAACTGATAGACCTTTCTTTGATATAACATGTCTTAAAAATGTCACTTGTTCAAGCCAAAATTCACATTTACTAAGTTTGGCATACAATTTCTTTTCTCTTACTATTTGCAATATCATTCTTACATGCTGCTCATGTTCCTTCTGATTCTTGGAATAAATTAAAATATCATCGATGAATACCACAGTAAATTTATCCAAAAAGGGCTTAAAGACCCGATTCATCAAATCCATAAATGCAGTCGGTGCATTGTTTAATCCAAAAAGCGTGACTAAAAATTCATAATAGTCATACCTTGTTCTGAAAGCGGTATTGAGAACATCTTCACTTTTAATCTTAAGCTGATGGTATCCAGATCTAAGATCAATTTTTGAAAACACTTGTGATCCTTATAATTGATCAAATAAATCATCAATTCTAGGTAATGGATACTTATTTTTCACTGTCACTTGGTTCAACTGTCTATAATCGATACACAGTCTCATGGTCCCATCTTTCTTTTTAACAAATAATATCGGAACACCCCAAAGTGACACACTGGGCCTGATAAAACCTTTATCTAATAATTCTTCCAATTGTTGTTTAAGTTCTTTAAGTTCTGCAGGTGTCATTCTGTAAGGTGCCTTAGAAATTGGGGCTACCCCTGGCAATAATTCAATGGAGAATTCAATTTCCCTGTTAGGCGGTAATCTTGGCAATTCTTCAGGGAAAACGTCGGGAAATTCTCGTATAACCAGAGTGGTATCTAAATTTATCTCTTCCTTCATATCTTCTTTGATATAGGCAAAAAAGCCTTGATAGCCTTTTCGAAGAAGGCGATTAGCTCGAATACAAGAGATTAAATATGATGGGGAGTCTTCTTTGATATCATTGAAGTAAAATACCAGTTGATTCGGAATACTAAAGGTAACCATTTTTTTGTAACAATCAATACTTGCATGGTATGCAGAAAGCCAATCCATCCTAAGATTAAATCAAAATCTTGAATTTCTAGGAGTATTAAATCAACCAATAGTTCATTTTCTTCTATCTTTATTACACAGGATTTGTACACTATATTGGTGTCACTTGAATTTTCCATCAGTGTGGCTACCTCTAGAACGTATTCTAGTTGTTTTGGTTCTACCTTTAAGTGGCATACAAAGTGTGGTGACACAAATGAATGAGTAGATCCAGGATCAATCAAAACATGAGCTACTTTTTGGAAGATAATAAGAGTACTTTGGATCACTGATTTTGAGGCCTCAGCATCTTGCTGGGTGATCGCAAATACTCTTCCCTTCATCTGAGGCTTTTGAGATATCTCTCCCTGCTTTGGAAGCTGTTGCATCTGTAATTAGGACATTCTCTAATCTGGTGCCCCAATTTTCCATATTTAAAACAGGCTCTAGTATTCTAATAACAAGGGCTCGATCCATGGTTTTTCCCACATTTTTTACATGATTCTATTGGGCTTTGAAGTGGCAAGAGCCTTGGCTTCTTGTTTGCCCTTTCAAGCGGTTGTCGATTAGATGGTGTGCGTTTAACCTGACTTTCATCTTTTGGTAATCTTTGAAACGTTTTCGACAATTTGGGCTCGATCCACTATTTCAGCATAAGTTCTCAATTTTAAGATTGATATTTTGCTTTTAATTGCTGGTCTGAAACCCCTTTTAAATTTTTTCACCTTTCTTGCCTCATTGTTAATCATATGTGGTGCAAACCTGGCCAATTCGGTAAACTTGGTCTCGTAATGTGCTACTGTCCCGTTTCCTTGGATTAATTCCAGAAATTCCATTTCTTTTTTGTCTCGGATAAAATCTGGGAAATACTTTTCATTAAATGCCTCTAGAAATACCTCCCAAATCAAGGGTTT
>NW_006499969.1:806456-817173 GCF_000471905.2 Amborella trichopoda | reverse complement strand
AACAAACAGAGACGAAGAGAATAAAATGTCTATAGAGAGAATAAAAAATCTAGATAAGCCTCCCACGATATGGAAAACTCATGGCTCATTCACATAGAGAATTATGAGAGAGAGGGGTGTCAATAAAGAGAAGAGAGAGATCGGTTTGAATGAGTTTCAATTGAGAGATGAAAGAGAGAGAGAGAAAGAGAGAGGGGTTACGTGTGTAAGAAATGTCATGGGCTTGAAAGCAAACAGATATAATCGCATTGGAGCACACTATATGAATACTGTCAAAACCATATTTTTCATCCGAGCTGGTCCATCTAAAAACAAGTGTAACTAACGGTGAATAATGTCATAATAAAATTTATTGGAAATAGATTTTATAAACAAGTAACTTGTTTATAGTGTCAAGAGAAACAAGCCCATATTAATACTTGTTTATACTATTGACACTATGAATATGTACAATAGACTTGGTTATATTATATAAACAATTATATTAGGGAAAAGTTTATATAGGGTTGCAACTTTAAAATGTAGAATTACAGACGCACCTCAAAAATCTATCGGAAAGGCTGTTTTAATGTTGAAAAACCCTCTATTTAATCATCTCGACATCGAGATGTATGAATATATATAAAAAAAGCTATTAAGTCTTATAAATAGTGCATCTTACAACACATTATCTAGGCCATCAATTTTCAAGATTTTCATGTGTTTATAGATCTTTTTTATTTTAATTATTTTTAGAGTTTAAAATTTTTTAATTAGATATGAAATTAGATTTTAAGATAATCCTAAGAATTTTTTACAATAAAATTACATGTTATGATAAAATTTGGAGGTGCGCCTTAATTGGATTGTTTAAGGTTGCATCTTTATAGAAACCACACCCACTATATTATGAACAAGTATAATATACTTTTTTCAAAAACATATTAAATAAGTTATATTATATAACCAAGTGTATATTACAATTTAATTGTTAGAATATATTATAATATATACTTGTTTATAATAATTATATTAAAAAAGTATATTAGTATATTATATATTTTAAAATATACTATAACTAATATAATATACTTGTTTATAATAATTATATTAAAAAAGTATATTAGTATATTATATATTTTAAAATATACTATAACTAATATAATATACTTGTTTATATATTAATATATAATATATTATAATATATAATATATTGTATTATATTATAAGAAACTTGTTTATTATAATAAAGTTGTTAATCATTACTATAAACAAGTTTATTATGATAAACTTGTTATTATTATACTTGTTTATTGTATATGTTTCTAATAACAAGTATAAACTTGTTTATAAACAAGTTTATTATTATATATTGTAATATATATTAAACGTCTTTATTATAATATATAATAAACTTGTTTATAATTATATAATACATAATAATAATATATTATATAATAATTATCATACTTGTTTATCGTATATAATGTATATGTTATGATATATACTTGTGGAGTCCAGAGAATGATACATTTTTATGAAATAAAGTGAGAAACACTGATATATGGTTGCTAGAGAGAGAGATAGAGAGAGAGACTTTCAATATAACAGTTTTTTTACTAAGATATGCATTATCGATAGAAAAAAAGTTCAAATAACTTTCATACAGAGTACATAGATATACATAGATATATATATAAACACAAAGAAAAAACACACGTATAGGCATAACTTACACGATATCTAAATATAACAAAACTGTGACTCACTCTCTCAACAAACAAGTATCTATAGAGAGAATAAAAAATCTAGATAAGCCTCTGAAGATATAGAAAACTCAAGATTTTTTGCAAATAAATTGATGAGAGAGAGGGATTTCAATAGAGAGATGAGAGTGAGATGGCGAAAGATGATAGAAAGAGTGACGGGTTTTATAGAAGTTTCTCTTTTGATTCGCAAAGAAATAAGAGTTTACAGAAATATCTACTGTAACTAAGCGAGTTTGCCTCACGTAAGTGTGTAAGAAATGTCATAGAATTGAAAGCAAACGGTGTCATATATGATCCCATTGGAGCACAATATATGAATATGTCAACATAACATATTAGACATTCATGAAACCATATGTTTTTAGATAAAAAAATCAAGAATTTATGTAAGAATATATTTTCAAATTTGTTCTAAACAAATAATAACTTTTCTATCATAAAAAATAAATTTATAATACAGTCTTGTAAGAACACAAAACATTTCTTTCCCCACGTTACTATATTAAATATAATTAAATTAAAAAAAGTGTTTCATGCGAGCTGGACCGAGTTTCTACAATATGTTGTCCAGATGTATAAAACATCCATCTTAAAGATGGATGCAAATAGGTGGTCCATTTAAAACAAGTGTTACTAACGATGAATAATGTCATAATGAAATTTATTAGAAATAGATTTTATAAACAAGTAACTTGTTTATAGTGTCAAGAGAAACAAGTATATTGTACTTTTCTCTTCTTATAAACAAGTTTATTATACTTGTTTATAGTGTCAAAAGAAAAATATATTATATAAACAGTTATATTATAACTAAGTATTATATACTTTTCTCAAGAGTGTGTTAAATAAGTTATCTAATAATTTCATGTTATATTATATTTGTTAGAATATATTATAATATATACTTGTTTATAACAATTATATTAAAAAAGTATATTAGTATATTATATATTATAAAATATATTATAGCATTATAATTTACAAATTTATATATTAATATATTATATAATATATTACAATAAACTTGTTATTATTTTACTTATTTCTAATAACATGTATAAACTTGTTTATAATTTTTGTTTATAAACAAGTTTATATTATAATAAACCAGTTTATTATAAGGGAAAAGTTTATATAGAGCCGAGGCGCTAAACAATCAAATTCGAGCCTACCTCAAATCTTTCACTAGAAGAGGTTGTTTTGATGCTCAAATATCTTCAAATTGATAATCTCAACAACAGGATGAATGGACATGAGAAAAAAATGGATTTCAAGTTTTGGAAATAGTGTATTTTGTAACGTATTTTTGGACTGTCAATTTTAAAGATTTTCACGTTTTCATAGATATCATCGATCTACACTATTTTTGAAGCTTTAAACTTTATAAATAAATATAAAAATATATTTTAAGGCTATCAAAACGATTTCCAATATTGAAACTACATTCCTCGACACTATTTGAAGGTAGGCTCAATTGGATTGTTTAGAGCCTAGGCGCTATACAGACCATACCCTTATTATAAAAACAAGTTTATAAACTTGTTTATTATATTAGGTTATAAATTTGTTTATTAAAAATAAATTTATGAATTTGCTTATAATAAACAAATTTATAAACTGGTTGATATAATAAACAAGTTTATTATGTAAACACGTTTATTATGTAAACAAGTTTATTGTAATAGAAACTTGTTCATCCCAAACTAGTTTAAACTTAGTTATTAACAATTTTATTGTAAACAAGTTTATTATATAATAACCAATTTATAAACAAGTATATTAAACAAGTTTATAAACAAGTCAGTGTTCGAAAAACCGGTCGGTCGGAACCGTAACTGGCCAATTAGCTCGCTACCGGTGGGGTGGTGATTCCGGTTACGTCCGGTTTTAGTGTACTAGTAAAAAAACACATCGTCCTAAAAAAAATCGGCTAAAAAACAGTTCGGTTTGGCCTCGAACCGACGACTTTTGACAAAACTGGTCCGATTTGGCATTATATCGGGCGATATAACAAAATAACGGCGCCATAGAAAATAACGGTCGTTATTTGTAACAGTGCACGTTATTTGGATAGAACACATGATCCGCCATTTTTTGTAGCTTTTTGATGCTTTTTCTTGCCCTTTTTTTGTTTTTTTTGGCTTAATTATTGTACTATACCTTCAAATCTTCTATAAATCCATCAATATTGAATAAAAAACTCCAAGATTAGATCGATTTTGTCGAATTTTTGTTGCATCTTTTGGTGTTCTTCAGTTTTTTATAAAAAATCCGCGATTCATTTGATTTTGCTCTGGTTTTTCAGTTTTTTTCGATAAAAAATTAGGGATTTTAATGATCATAGAGATACATATGTTTCAAGACTCCTGATTTCATTGAAATGGAGAGATTTGGGGCTCGATTTTGAGATTGAAGCAGACAAGGTAAGCCCGAACCCAATTTTTTAAATTTTTTTCTTAAGTTTGCAGCTCTTTTAGGATTTTTCAAACAATATTTGACTAGTATTATTTAATTTTAATAATAAAAGAATGCTTTTCGAATAACAAAAAAAAATTGGAGCTCGATTTTAGGAATTTAGTTTTTTTTTGTTTTTAATGTTATATAATATATACATTTATAAAAATATGTTTTTTGTGATGAATATGAGAATATATATACACAATATTTGTGTGAGATTATGATTGCATAAAATAAATGAACGAATTTTAGAACAAAAATAAAAATTTAGAGGTCAATTTTGGGAATTTTAGGGTTTATTGAATGATTGTGAAACACAACAATATCATGATCCCCCTCGCCGCTCTCATTACTACTAGCATTGTTAGTTGGACTTTATAACTTCATTAATTGAAATAATGTCAAATTCTAAATTGTCTTACACATCTTCATAGTATTCAAATATTAATTTATTAATATAAATTTTAGAGTTCCTAATTTGTCAAAAAATAGGCCCTAGATAGGAGTTCCTTTTAATAACGAATTTTGCACAATTTCAAGCTCGATGGCCCAATGGTAGGCGCCAAACTATTTATAGCAAGATTCGATAAAATCTTAGGAAGAAATCCTCTATGATTCATGCTTTAAACTAATGATTAAAACTTCTAATAGAGAATAGTGGATCCCATCAAATCATACTGTATGGAAACCTGGATCTATAGAAGCAGATCTTCTCCTCACACATGGTCGGGAGATTTGGCTTAATATCATGCAAAAACCAAGAAAGAAACTAGAAAATAGAAAATAAACTAAAATCAAACTAAACTTAAAGAAGAGAAGTTACATAGTCCAAGCCGATTGGCCTGGAACCCAAATTTCAGACCCATATAAGGTCGTGGGTTGATTTACTCCATTCTCCTTCCCTTTTCTTGAGAATTTATAGAGTTGTAACTAGGGCGTTTTTTTCTTGGGATTTTGATGCTTGGGCGTTGTTCATCCTAAAGCTTTTTTTTAAATTAGGGTTTTGCTTAGGATCTTAGATTTTATATGAATTCTAGGTTCAAGGGATTCTCCACTGTAAGGATTCTAGCCCAAGGGATCTTTTTTTTTCTCTAGCCTAAGGGATCTTCCTCTCTCTAGCGTAAGTGTTATATGTTAAGAATAGGCCTCTTGATTAGTCAAATCTATCAAAACTATCCTATAAATGATCAAATATAAAGTCCTAGAAACACAAAAAACCCTTCAAAATTTTTTTGGAAGATTTTATGACTCAAAAGCTATCAGCGATCCAATATGTGCCACTAACCCAGACTTATCTCTAGCATATATTGGAGATTATGCTAAATCTAGCAGCCATGGTTTGGTTCAGTTTGGGCGCATTTTGGGGGGTTACGGTTGGTTGTTTTATGAGCATTTTGCGTTGTTATAGAGAAGTCTTGATCAATAAGGATGTCTTCCAACTTATTTGAACATATTATGAAAAGATTTGGTGCCTTGGATAGATTTGGTAGTTTTTGTAAGGATTATAGATTGGGAAAAGGTTTCTATGCTTCCCCTAGAGCATAGAAGTTCCATCCTCCCCTACCATCCAGCCATCCAATTTTGATCAAGAGAGCCACTCACAGTTTGATTTTAGATCTGAAGTCTCAAATTATTTTATTTTTAGGTTTTTATAAAAATTGTATGAATATGAAATTTGGTACGTGCCATATTCTCATTGGGACACACTTATAAAAAATATTTAAAATAATTTTTTCGATAAAATATAATGACCAAAATACCCCTTGAATCTTTCAGAGGTATTTTAGTCATTTTATTTTATTAATTTTATTTTATATATTTTTTTCCCTAGTGCAAGTTTAATAGAGGAATAGACATCCAAAATTTGGTGTCAAAATAGTTTATAAAAAAAATTTGAAAAACAAAATAGTGTAAGACATGACATTGTGATTGGGGGAATCTTAGGCCCCCATTCAGAATGGGCGGTTGGATAAGGGGGACGATAGAACTTCTATGCTATAGGGAAAGCATAGAAAGCTTGCCCTATAGGTTATGGGCTCCAATTTATTAGGGATTACTAAGCTAGTAAGGTCCCTATGGTTCAAGGCTGTAAGTTTTTTGAGATTGTACGGTTCAAGGCTGTAAGTTGGGTGTCTACAACGTTGTGGAGAACTCATTACTGCTGCATTATGAATATGGTAGAAAGAAGGCAATAAGATAACCTCTTTAGGGCCATAGCAGTTAAATGGGTTGCAATAAAAAAAATATTCCTTTGGATAGCCTGAGTTGATACTATAAAAAAACACAATAAATTCTTAGCCTTGGGCTCTTAAGAACAGTGAATGGAAGCCTCCTCCAAAGGGCAAAATAGGGCATTATTTTGATGATAGTGAAAGTTTGACCAGCGTGATCTTTACCGTGGATTTTTTTTTTCTCACCCCATTTGTTTGTTTTCTTTTCTTTGGCATAGATCTATTGTAAGTAGTCTTATTACAATAACTCTTGTTTCAAATAAAATAAAAATTTACCAATCCAGGATCTTAATAACTTTGATGTCATTGAACCAATTTTCTCTAACCAAAAAAATAACCACAAATCTTGTGCTTGAGAATATAAAGACTATAGAATTAAATATGCAAGAATCAAAAGAGAATGCCCGAGATTATATCAATCGAGCTTACTATACCCCACACCGAGTCACTACCATCCGATGGTGCGGGATCGACGGTCCTCCGTCAATCTCAACTAGAAAAGCTAGTTTTGGCCAAGTTCTTCAATAGAACCCTTATGCACACGCTATATTCTTGGGATCAATCTCCCAAAATATTGAGCAAAAAATTCTCCCTTCTTTATTTTTCTTGAGCCTTAGAACTTTGAATAAAATTAGGAGAGATGAAAATTTTCTGTATGCAAGAGAGAGACATACTCCCCTTCTCAAAAGAGAGAATTCAAAAGCCAAAGAAGAGAGAATAGATGGGGCGTGCCCCTTTAAAGATATTCTTGAGGGAGAGAGAGCAGAGGGACGTGAGAGAGAGAGGTACGTGGATTATTTTGGAATGAAGGTGGATGACCCCTATTTATAGAGAATGGTTTAGGGTTTCCATTACTTGTCTCACAAGACTGAATTTTAACCGTCGATCAAGGGTGACTTGTAGGGTGAGAGATCTGAGCCATTCATTCCATAAATGGTCTAACGGATGACCCCTATTTGTAGAGAATGGTCTAGGATTTCCATTGTTTACCTCACAAGATTGAATTTTAACCGTCGATCAAGGGTGACTTGTAGGGTGAGAGATCTGAGCCATTCATTCCATGGATGGGTCATCGATATTACAGAATATGATGAACCATTATCCCCCTTTCTTTTGACCATTATCCCATCAATTAAAAATTAATTAAAATATATCTATAAGCCTTATCAGGTCTTCTAAAAGATTTACTCAAATATCTTAAAGATAAAACACTTTATCAACTCAAACCAATTTAAAATCAAATATATCAACAAATCCCATAAAGAGGGGGAGGTGCGACCCATAGTATAAGTCTCCCCTCAAAAGGTGGTGTGCCACCCAAGATAGGGACTTATGGGCCCCACCTTCTAAAATATGGTGGGCCCACGTATATAATGGGCCTCTTATAAAATTTTATATATATTAAAAATAATAAAATAAATTTTAAAATATTATTTGAATATTTAAATAATTAAAAATCAATATATTTAATTTTATAAACCCAAATATTATAAATAAAATATCCAGGGCTTTATAAAAATTTAAATAATAATTTTAAAATAATATCTGCTATAAAAAAGCATAATTAAATTAATTTGATGGGAAAAAGATCCATATGTTCAAAGAATTAAATCAATAATGGGCCACTCTACCTTCAACTATGGACTACATACCACGCTTGCTTTTCATGCCAACCTAGCGTTGCGTATAACCCACAGTTAAAGCAGGGGTTCATTAATGCGTCACCAGAGTCTGACCGATGAGCCAAGGGATCATAATCCCAATATGTGGATTTCAGGTTCTCCCCTAGAAATGAGTCAAGGTCACCTAGGCTTGATGCGACTACAACTGTATGACGCATAAGGGTATCTTTTGTACATGCATACGCTTCATCCTAAAATGTGGCTTGCTCGCTTTCCCAAACGATCTGTCAATATGCATGTCATGTGATGGTACTTGGATGAGGCTTTGGTCCCCGTCTCCGCAGGCTAACATCACACACAAGGTTCACACAATCCCTTGCCTCTCTCATCGGGCGTACTCTGACCTCATCAAGGGATAACCCACTAGAACCCTCATCGGTTTATTTTCTATGCCCAGGCAATATGAGTTTTTTCCAACCGACTGGCCTAGACCGTCAAGCACAATCTGATATCTACAAACCTCGTTTGCATGGTATGGTCTATGAGGGACCACACTCTCACAGAGTCCATGATCCAATCTATCAAATGTCTCCTCACAATCACTCATAAGGCTTTTAAAGGCCACATAAACTGAACATCTCTCACTTGGCCTTTGAAGGCTTTACATTATCTCTTTCTCACTTTCTCTCATCCCAGCTTTCTCTCCCAATCACAATCTCCCTCAATATGTGAATCATGGCTTTCACTATCAATCCTTTCACAAAAGAACCCAAAGAGGCAACGCCTCTTTCTCTTTGCTACTCGGATCTCATCTCGAAAGTGGTGGTAGTCCATCTTTCATATCGCTTTATGAATCATGGACTTATTGTCACAGAAGGTCATCACGTATCCTCATCGCATGGGGTCATATCGCCATGGGATCAAAAGAGTTCTTCAAACAAGCCGCTTCTTTCTATAACCATACAACCAGCGCTACACATATGGGTTCCATGGATGAACAACGCCATAGTCTGTTGTTCCAGCTGGCCTGTCAAACACTAGGAACTCCCACTGGAATATTTAGTTTTATACTCTTGGAGTTATTATAAAATCGTGGCTTCCTTTTACATGCATATCACCACCGTGTTGTCGCAGAAAATCTTCACTGCCTCACAACGCACGGGTTGAAAGTCAAGTCGATTAAGAAATTTCTTAATCCATAAGGCGTCCTTGGCCACCAAATAGCACGCCACGTATTATGCCTCTAGGATGGACAATGTCACCGCATGCTGTTTCTTTGATTTCCAAAAAGTTGTTCTCCCTGCAAGCATGAACACGTATCCAGATGTAGACTTTACATCATCTAGATCATTGAGATAGCTTGCATCTGTATATCTGAATATCCATAAAGCAAAAAATAAATGTGGGACTATAGCAACTCCCACTTAATTATTGCACATACAATATATACAATCTTAACATTCTTATGCCTATATCATGAGGTAGCATAGCAAGTGTCATGCAAAGTGTAATTCAATGCCCATTCGTTTCATAATATGTAAAATCCTTATGAACCACAAAAAGGTTCAACCACACTATCTTGGTGGTAAATTCATATAAACCAAGTTATATAATTAACATAATATGTATGAAGGAAGCCTAGCAAGATGGCATTCCTATAACATTCCCTATGGTTCAAGGTCTTAGGTAATAGAGAATTCTAAATAACTACAAATATGATTCAAGGCATATGGGTATTTTAAAACCTTCTGCATGACAGACTTTCTTCAAATTTTATAAATACCTTAGTTTTCTCCCTTTTAAAAAAATTGACTTGGTATATATATATATATATATATCATAAGTAATGGGTTAGATAATAGTATGAAGGTTTAAAATGATTTTTCATAAAGACTTAGTGGATCTAACATGACTATAGGGCTTTCTCAAAAGTCCCATTAATTAACTTAGGTTTTTTCTCAAAACATCCAAATTTAACATTAAAATATATGTCTAGCCTTCAAAAATCATTTTATCGCATTCACCTACCAAGTCATGTTTGCAATTACAAAACAAGCCATAAAGTCTATATTATAATTTTATCTAAAATAAAACATGACTAAAAAATGATTATAAAAATCTTGACAAAAATTTCTTTTTGACAAATATGGAGACTTTATGAAGAGAACATCATTACATGCAACACATCATATTACTAGATATTATTGGGAGGATGGTCACTAAGATCGAGTTCCATCAGAACAGTTTCTTCGTGCATACATATTTGAATGAGCCATACCCATATCTCATATCACATGCATAGGACTCAAAGCCCTTAATCAAATCTGTAACAATCCTAAAATTTCAAAAAAAAAAAAAAAAAAAAGGAGAAAATATACTTTTAAATAGGTGATGTTCTGTTTGAATATGATGGTCCTTAAGGACCATCACTATTTTCAAAAGATTTGCATTTGCCTTTACTTTTTTTCTTTTGCCTGCTTTTGCCTCCTGCTGCTTGCAGCTAGCAACGTCCTTTAGCGAACGTGGTTTTCGTACGATAAAAGGCTGCTTTTAATGCGACACCTCAGGTATGAGGTAGAGCGTAATAAAACAATATAATAATGCGTTATAAGAATTTAAATAGGGGATGTGAGCACTCCCACCCTAAAACAAAACTTTG
>NW_006499969.1:758096-800679 GCF_000471905.2 Amborella trichopoda | reverse complement strand
TTCTTGGGGTGTGACAAAATCACATCTCCATGTGTATCACTACCATAAGTAGTTCGTACCCTTAGCACAAGGAGGCACTATAACACATGGTATTCATAACCAGACTCTTTCAAATTTATTAGCATATATCACTCAATGTCAATATACTCCATACATATTCATAAAACAATTAGCCAAAATATATAGCCAAAGCATATACAAAGTTACTGAATCCTCTTTCTGTATATGATCTTACCATATAATATGAGATAGATTTCATACCTCAAAACTATGTAGTATGGTACCTCGACTTTCTTGATTCATTGTTTTTACAATTGTATGGCGATGTTGGAAGAACACATAATTGATGGAGAATATATTTGTCTTCAATTTCACATGTCACGATGTGTCTATCTCTTCGGAACTTAGACTCTTCCTTGTATCACGCTATGAAGAAAACGTCTTTTTCATCCCTTCATTTCAAATATCGCAAATTTGATTCTTCCATCGATCTTTAGCTTTTCTTTGCTACCTCCTAACATCTCTATGTATCTCTTCATTTCGAAAAAATCAAGATACTTTTATAAGTATTGTGTTCTTTTTCTTTCTGTTATTCTTAGATCTAACATTCTTCATATAAAGTGTCATATCTTGCCAACTCTGTATTACTTCTCCCTGAAGTTTCATTATAATAAACCATATGCATGGCACACTATAAAAACCCCTTCAAATGAGCCTTAAAAATGTCTTCATTACTGGCAATCCAAAGATATGCATTAACATACCACATCTTTTGATTTATTGTAGAATAGAACATGATCATCCCATGATAAAAATATGATATCTTTCAACTCATAAAGAGTTTCTCTCGAAATCCTTTTGAGTACTGAAATAGACTAAAAAATGTAAAATAGTGCTCAGTTCCATCCCTAAATCACACCATTTAGTAATTCAGCAGAAAATCAGGCTGAGCATCTCTCATAAAAAGTTTATTTCTCTCAAACCTTAAAGAATTTCTTCCTAAAATCTCTTGTGTTGAAAATTAGACTCAAAGTGAAATCATAATATCATGGTGTGAATCCTACATAATATCTTCTTTCAGAGAAATAAATAAGTTGACATACACATCATAAAATAACTCATACTGTAGAATTCCAAGATGAACGTTGTC
Source organism: Amborella trichopoda (assembly GCF_000471905.2). Next base: position 799,529 of record NW_006499969.1, on the reverse strand, counting down.
TAGTAAAATTGTATTTTCTCTCTACCCTTATGGAGTTTTCCTTTCAAACTAATTTTGTTTAAAAGTAGACACATAATGGTAGCATATATATTTCCACAAGCTTCATATCATTCTATTAAGTAGAATTGATAATTATAGCAATTTAAGTTTCAATGAAGATTACACTATAATTGTAGAAAATTTAGGATGATCTCTCTTCAATCCAAAATTTTATTCCTCTCTTCCCATGATATTTATCTCTCAAAAAATTTCATTAGGAACTAAACTCAAAATGGAAGTTAAAAACTTAGTGTGAGCCATAAAATATTATGTTAATGATAGTAATAAAATCTTGACTTCCAAGTCATGGAAATAATTTTCGTTGCAGAAAACAGCACTTGCGCACCCTTCAATAAATCGATCATATCTTTCAAACAAGAAAGAATTTCTTGATGAAACGTTTTGCTTTCAAAGTAGACTCAATTTTATGAATCATAATAAAATTTCAGCAATAAATAAGGTCATATCATTGGTGGGAAAAATCACAGAACTCAATGGACAGTTCCTAGATTTTACATGGTCACACTAGCACCCTTCAGTCATGAGTCCATAACTCTCATTTCCCTTAGGATCTCCTACTGAAATTTGTAGGTAGATCCTACTTTCAAAGACACACAAAATCATTGAAGTATGCATCAGAGAAATACATCATTATCTTCTTTATATAACTGCTCCAAAATAGCACATAATACCCATTATGTAGAGTGTCTTTTTCAGGGTGTTTAATATTTCAATAATTCTTAAATTGGGGGTATTAATTGACCACAAAGATTATTAGATTTCTCATATCTCATTCCAAAGTTCGATCTTGACTCAATAGAAAGAAAACACATTTGATGGCATCAAATATCAACCTTGCTCTGATACCAATGAAAGTTCGACCAGTGTGATCTTTACCGGGGATTTTTTTTTTTCTCACCCATTTTCTTTTCTTTTCTTTGGCAAAGATCACTTGCAGTTAGTTTATTACAATAACTCTTGCTTCAAAAAAATAAAAATTTAATAATCCAGGATCTTAATAACTTTGATGTCATTGAACCAATTTTCTTTAACCAAAGAAAATAACCACAAATCTTGTGCTTGAGAATATAAAGACTATAGAATTAAATATGCAAGAATCAAAAGAGAATGTCGGAGATTACATCAACCGGGATTATTACACCCCACACTGAGTCACCACCATCTGATGACGCGGGATCGATAATCCTCCTTCAATCTCAACCGTGAAAGCTAGTTTCAGCCAAGCTCTTTAATAAAACCTTTATGCATACGCTATATTCTTGGGACCAATCCCCCAAAATACTGAGCCAAACTTCTCCCTTCTTTATTTTTCTTGAGCTCTAGAACTTTGAATAAACTTGGGAGATATGAGAATTTTCTATATGTAAGATAGAGACATGCTCCCCATTTTAGAAGAGAGAATTCAAAAGCCAAAGAAGAGAGAGAATAGATGGGGCGTGCCCCTTTAAAGATATTCTTGAGGGAGAGAGGGAAAAGGGGCGTGAGAAAGAGGAGAGAGAGAGGTGAGTGGATTATTTTAGAATGAAGGGGATGACCCTTATTTGTAGAGAATGATCTAGGGTTTTCATTGTTTGCCTCACAAGATTGAATTTTAACCGTCGATTAATGGTGACTTGTGGGGTGAGAGATGTGAGTCATTCATTCCATAGATGGAATATCAACATTACGGAATGTACTGAACCATTATCCCCATTTCCTTTGACCATTATCTCATCAATTAAAAATTAATTAAAATATATCTATAAGCTTTATCAAGTCTTTTTAGAAGATTTACTCAAATCTCTTAAAGATAAAACACTTTATCAACTCAAACCAATTTGAGATAAAATATATCAACAAATCCCATAAAGAGGGGGGAGGTACGCCCCATGGGATAAGCCTCCCCTCAAAAGGTGGCGTGCCAGGCAAAATAGGGACTTATGACCCCCACCTTCGAGAATATGGTGGGCCCACATGCACAATGGGCCCCCATAAAATTTTATATATAATAAAAATAATAAAATAAATTTTAGAATATTATTTGAATATTTAAATCATTAAAAGTCAATATCTTTAATTTTATAAATCCAAATATTATAAATAAAATATCCAAGGGTTATAAAAATTCAAATAAAAATTCTAAAATAATATATACCATAAAAGAAATATAATTATATTAATTTGATAGGAAAATGATCGATATAGTCAAAGAATTAAATCAATAATGGAGCACTTCACTATAGACTACGTTTGTTTTATCATGCCGACCCAACGCTTTTCATGACCCATAGTCCAAGCATGGGTTCATTAGTGGGTCACCAAAGTCTAGCCTATGAGCCAAACGATCGCAATCGTAGTTTATGGATTTCAAGTTCTCCCTTAAAGACGAGTCAAAGTCACCTAGACTTGATGCGACCACGGCTCTATGGCGCATAAGGGTATCTCTCACACATGCATACGTTTCACCCTAAAATGTGACACACAAATGTCATAAAGTCCCTTGGCTCTCTCATTTGGGGATACTCCGACCTCGTCAAGGGATAACCCACTAGAACCCTCATCGGTTTATTTTCTATGCCGAGGCAATATGAGTTTTTCCACACCGACTGGCCTAGACCGTCAAGCACAGTCCGGTATCTGCAAACTTCGTTTGCATGGTATGGTCTATGAGGGACTGCACTCTCACTGAGTCCATGATCCACTGTATCAAATGTCTCATCACAATCACTCATAAGGCCTTTAAAAGCTACATAAACCCAACAGATAGGTTATTGAGAAACCTGGAGACATGAGTTGAAAGGGTTATGAGAAACTGAAAAATAATGTAGTTAATCCGGTCCTTTTAAAACCTGCTCAGCTAATGAGGCATTAGCTAGAGCTTTACTGCAAGAAATGCTATTGTTGGAATCTAGTCAGAATGAGTGCTCATAGAAGGGGAGTTCATTTATCTATTGCAATATGTGCAACTATTGGAATCTAGTGGGAATGAAGTGCTCAAAGAAGGGGAGTTTATTTATTTTCTTGTTTTTGTTAGGTATTGCAATAGTTGGAATCAAATTTGAAATACAGCCTTATTGAACATCACCTCCTAACCACTCAAGCCCAAGCCACATTCCTAAATGGGAGTTTATTAATGTTGGGGATGGCGACGAGTCGGGTCGGCTCTAGGTCCAAGGTGGACAGGGACCAGATCCAAATTCATTGGACCTAGACCCTGATCTGAAAATAATGTGGGACCCTAACCCAACTCAAAAATTAGAATATCTATGTATTTAACTGTATTTAACTATATTTAAATATATTTCATATATTGGGACCTAAGAAATATTACCAGATTCAGACCTGGACCCAACCGGCCCCGGACTCGGACTCAAATAGTGTTTAGTTCCAAGATTTGAACTCGGACCCGACCCCGGGTCCAAGTTTTGGACCTAAAAGTAGACCTGGATTAGGTCTACCCTTCAGTCCCTGATTGGATCTGGCTCCACTGCCACCCCTAATTAATGCTATACAATAGATAAGGGAAAAAAAAAAAAGACCCTGCGGAGATTAATCCCTATATTTGACCAAATTAAGGACATTTTAGGTGGGATCCAACTTCAGATTTTCAATGTTACAGGGAAAGTAAGAGATGGTAGACCCTCTTGCAAAATAGGGTGCTCCCTCATGTTCTTGTAGTGCACATGTTTTGAAGCTTGTACACCATTTCTTTTACAAATGTTACACACTGAATTAAATCGAAACACGTCAATCCTTCAAAAAATTTCTTTCTTTAAAAAAGAGATTTACTCACCCCAGGTATCAAAAGTTTGAGCATTTATGAGTGAGTGATCCGTCCAAAGAAACCCTAAACTAGTGTTTAGGGGTGGCAATTGACCCGGACCCAAGCTGGGACTTGCAGGGTATACCCGACATGGGTCGGGTATGAGTCTAGCATTTGGACCCGGTGGGCTGGGTCTGGGTCTAAAACTTGGACCCAAACACTATATGGGTCGGCGTCCAATTGGATCCGACTTGTACCTGTAAACCATTCGAGATAAAATACTTTACTTTAAATCCTATTCATTTGGGAATATTAAGAATCTTATATAATTAGAACTAGTAGTCATATTTAGCTATTAAACGATAAATCACACAGCTTGAAATTTAATTGTGAGAGATTGTGACATTGTTGCCAATAATATAGGTATATGGTGGTAAAAAAAATGGGGAAAAAAAAAGAAGCTCATAGTGAGGGTGACAAGACCAGCGGATATGGGTATGACTACAATCGGACCTGGCCCATACCCCACCCATTGCCACCCCTCCTTAAATGAGAGGACCTTTCCCTACCTCTTCTCCACTCATTTGTTCCCACTTTTTTTTGGCCCACCTGTTTTCTTTCTATCCACCTCAAACCAAAAAAGATGATTTTTTTTTTCCCATTTTAACCTATATTTCTCTACCAAACTATGATGCACGACATGTACTGGTGCGGCATAAAATAATATATTGGACCGGCTTCCGATCTTCAAAATATGTTGATTAGGCACAAGATGTACCGGACTGGCGTCTAACAAAATGTGATGCTTTAGCACATTCACTTTTGATATTAAAATTATCGGTTTATGTTGAAACTTGAAATTGTGTTGGTTCCCGCTTTCTATACTCAATTTGTAACAATCCGATACATTTTGCGTCAAACTCGCTTAGAGAGCAAGTGGTAGCAGGATAAGAAGGGAAATGTGGGTTAAAATAGGTTACTTTCTTCATAAAAGGTTTTACTTGTTGACTTGAGAGTGCGATTTATCAGATTATATATTATATGGTCATTTTATCTTTGCTACAAAGAGTTTATAATTATTTTTAACCATTAGAAGTCAAATTGGATAGGATTGTATACTATGAGACTCTTTCTCTTTGTTACAAGGAGGACACAATCATATTGGGGTGCTTCACAAAGTACTCTTTTTTTATTTGTTAACTATGAGTCTAGTCAATGATAGATACTCTTACAACCACTCGATTTAAGATCCGCTAGAGAAAAGTGATCTTGACCTCTTTGTACTACATACTTTTTCATGATTTTATTTAAGGAAAAAGTTTATATAAGGGCGAGGCTCTAAACAATCAAATAAAAGCGCACTTTAAAAATCCAGTAGAAAATAATATTTCAAAGCCCAAAAATCTCCAAATCGATCATCTTGGCCTCAAGATATATGAACATGAGAAAAAACGGATTTCAAGTCTTGGAAATAGTTGATCTTATAATATATTTTTGTACTATTAATTTTTAAAATTCATCAAGTGTTCATAGATCTGCTTGATCGACATTATTTTTAAGCTTTCAGTTTTGTAATTAGATATCAAATAAAGTTTCAAGCCACAAAGATTTCTAATATCGAAAATTTCAACAATATTAAAAGGTGCGCTATACTTCGATTGTTTGGAGTCTTAAACCCATACAAACTACACCCATTAAGTAGTAGTGGACACGGTTTCTATATGTCCATTAACTCACATGTTGAAATGAATGTAGCCATTAATAATTTTTTTGAAATGTAATTTAATCTTAATTTTTAAATAGAGTAATGATCATATGAGGTTTATATATATATATATATATAAATAAAAAAAAAGTAATGATCCTATGAAATATATAATCTTTAACGTGTAAGTTATTAGGCCTTAGACCCTACAATCACCGTCAATCACAATCCAAATCTCGAGTTAAAAGTACCGTCCCAATACCTCTCCCTCCCCGTCAATCCGTCCCCCTCCTCTCTCCCTCATGCCCTCTCTCCTTTCTCTCTCTATCTCTCCCCATCAATCTGTCCTCTCTCTCCATCTCTCTAAATAAATGGCCTCAAAAGCCCAATGCAAGCTGCCCTGCACCTCTTTACTAAACCATTTAAATCAAATTCTGTAGAAATGGGTTCTTTTAGTTGGAGAACTGGCAGATTGTTGACAATGAGATTGGATGCATCATGAGCAATAAGACCCAAAACTGGAGAAATGAAAAATGAAACTATAGCCAGGCACCATGCAATAATTGTTAATATCTTCTCAAAATTTGCTCCTTAGACATCCTTTCATGTTAAAACCAGCAAACATCTGGAAAATCTGGACCCTATTAGTCACTTACCAGCATAGGATTCACATTTCCATGTCCAATCTCATAGTAGTAGGCCTTCAGTTCTAGCCAAGATGGATGTTTTGCTTCTTTCTCTTTCTACCGATAATGCTTATTATTTTCAGGGAGAATCCTCTAAAGCTAAATCCTGCTTTTTCTTCCCCACCATTAACTCTTTGTTGTCGTTCGACAACAAAACAAGAGAGAGAGAGGTGCAAGGGAGCTGCTAACTAGGGGTTTCAACTGGGCCTTTGAGACCATTTCTTTAGAGAGAGAGGTGCAGGGGAGCTGCTGACAATGGGTTTCAACGGGGCCTTTGAGGCCGAGAGAGAGGTGGATGGGGAGTGAGAGGCCCAACAACTTGGACAGTGAGTTTTGTTCCTACTTTTTTGTGCTGGAAAGGAAATTAGTAATTAAAGTTACTTAGAGATTTGAGTTAAGATCAATAGTGATTCCATGGTCTCACACCACTATTTGTCGCAATAGTGATTCCATGGTCCCCCACCACTATTTGTTGTAGGTTCTCATAAGATCACTATTCATTATTAATATGTAAAAATAAATAAATTTTTAAACTAGAAATAATTTGTTTTAGAAAGAAATATTTGAACCCTTAATATTATTTATTTGAGCAATAATTTTACAACTATATAGTAATATAATGCAATAATCTTAAAAAACCATCTTAAGGCCATTTGTTTGATCCAAAATTTGAAATATACACTACTTTTATTCTAATAAACAATTACAAAAAAATATTTTTGAAAGAAAAGTATATTTTTAGCCTAATTAATATAAGTACTTCATTTTGGTGAGATGCTTAGATTTAGGTCTTAGGAGGATTTTTTAATTTTCAAGTTTTTTGGATGGCTTTATTATCATTAGATGAATAATTTAAAAATAAATAATAATAATTTTAAGTTTATAAAGGCTAAAATCTTGAAATTTATGAATGAATGGTCTTACAGTGGCATCATGCATGAAAAGAAATTTAGAGAGATTGGGGAAGCAGGTCCATCTACATTATGAAAGTAGTGTGATCCCTTGTCATGATTGTAGAACTATTATATTAACACAAACAAAATTTTATATTAATTCGTATTATATCTTTAAAATCATATCATTTTTTTTTATAATTGGTTTAAGAGTACCTAAGACTACTATTGATTTTATGTCATACGGATACTTTATAGAAAATATGTATAAGTAGCTTGCAAGACATTGTTGCATCATTACGTAGTTGCATCGTTGCTTACGTTTCTAGTTTCATATGCATATTTATTATAATGCATGTTTATTTCTTTGTGTCTAGCTTGTAACAGCTGCATTGAACAAATGTTCTCACCATTCATTGTTCTCTTCTTGGATTTCATTTGGAAATTTTGATGATTTAAGAAGCATATGCTATGTGTAGCAGTAACATACACTTAAAGCTCCCATGCTTTTGATGGTTTTGTTTGATGCTTTTGCTCAGTCCAGGAGTAATCACCCCAAGTTATTAAGCATGTTGTTGCCTCATAAATTTGTAAATGCAAGAAGTTCAAGAACAATCTAGTCAATCAAAAGGTAATTTATCTTGATTGATTTATCATGCATGACCCAATCTAGGCGGCAGATTTTTTGTCTTTAAATGAATCTATTTTGGATGTATAGATTAATTTTTATTTCTTTCTATAGTTTTTGCTTCAATGCTAAACTTTTTTCTGTCCTCGTTGGTTTTTGCATTGTGTAGAAGGGGATGCAGAAGCTACTCAGCTGTCAGAAAAAGGGTACTTTCTTTATTCTTGTCTTGAAATCTTTCTGCATTACGTTTGTTTCATTCATGCCCTGCATTTTAGAAATGCCTCTGTAGTAAAAATTTATTTCGTCGGTAGATATACACATTATGGCTTCATTTTTTTATTCTTATCCTTATCGGCATCATGCATTTATGCTGACATATCAGTATGCTATTTTCTGACCGCATTGTCTTTAGTTGGAGTTGTCAATAATAATGCAGTGCTTGTTCTTGCTGGTTCAGTCATTCTATAGTAAGGACTGGGGGAACACCCTTCATATATTGTAGCTTAATTATTCTTTTGATTATTGTTAACTGGTTAGAAGAAAAGATATTGGCATGTTGTTCATGTGCTCTTGTGCTAAGGCAAGTTTGGTGGTCATAGCACACTTGTCTGAATGACATACAAAGCGGTTGGTGGTCGTGCTTAAATAGGACGTTCAATAATGATATGTTATTGTTTATTTTGAGACTAATTGAATAGATTGTATTAAGCAATAAGATGATTAAAAATTGAGACTGTCTCGTACCCATACATCAATAGAGAGAGGCAGAGCGCAGAAAATATTTTTAGTCACAAAAATGAACATAGGGAAGGTGTGTGTGTGTGTGAGAGAGAGATGTAGATCAAGGAGACTCCTATAAACAAATTGTGAAGTAGCCGTGCTAGTCAGCATACCTGCTAACAAGCGGCGGAAAAGGGGAGTAGGAGAGAGAGAGTGTGTTGACAGGAGAGGTAGAAGGGGGTGGGGGGTATGCAGAGATGGAAACTCAGATTTGAGCATCCCCATGAGGCCTTTTTAGATCAAGGATGCGACGTGTGGCTCCCTGCCTAGCCAGTGTGTCCACTTTGGAGTTGCCCGCCCTCCAAACATGTTTGAAACAAACAGCACTTGTTAGGACACTGATTTGGACGAATAGTGTTGTATTCTCTGTGGCATCATGGTCGCTGTTGAGGCCCAAGAAATTACATTTTGGGAGCTTTCTTCCACTAGAAATAGTGGACCCCCGGCTGTCATCAAAGAGTTTGATGCCTTCCAACAGGGCCCTAGCCTCGGCGGTGGGAGAACTTGTGACCCCAGTAGGGACTGAGAAGGTGAAGACTACCTGTAACTGGCAGTCACTGAGCAGTCTGCCTATCCCTGCTCTTCCAGAGTTGCTGAAGGAGCAAGCATAGAAGTCTAATTTGATGAGATCTGGCACCAAAGGGGACCAATGGCTTGGTTGCTTGCTTCTCATAGATTTTGAGAGCAGAATAACCCTCCAACTCCTCATGAGATCTTCCTGAGAGAGCCTTGATTTCATTTTGGCTTCTTGTCCAAAAATTTCTCTGGCTTCAATTTGATTCCCACTTCCTCGATCTGGGCTCCGAAGTGTGACTGTTTTGTTCTATCCATATTCCTCAAATCATAGCCGGGACCGTTGCACACCCCAGAAAGTCAACCATGGTAGGATTTTTTATTTTTTTATTTTATCATAGCCAGGACCATTGCACATTTTTTAATTTTTGTGTGGCAGGGGAGAGCGCTCACTTTACAGGTCAATCGTCATGTTGTATTAATTGTTTCCATTTTTTTTGGAGTCCTCAACCTTCAGGCACATTGCATGCTAATCCTACACTGATATTTCTTCATGTAAACAGGCAATTCGTTTTTCTTTTGGTTATACAACCAATGTGCCTGGTTTCTTAACAGGTCAAGTTGGTCATTCAATATAATATATATATATATATATATATACTTAAAACATGAAATCCTTTTGGGACTCGACCTGGTCCGAGCCTAGTCTTCAAGGACTTGGACAAGTCTCAACAGACTCAAACAATCTCACAAAAAAGGAAGAGATTTTTAAATATTAAGTTTCAGCTGAGTCTCTTATGGCTCGGAAGGCCACAACTCATGTAGTGCCCCAGGCGAGTTGACTTGGGTGAGTCCTGAGTCAATGTGTCAGATTTTATAACATCGTGAAAGACCATCAGCTCTTTGCTATCAATTTTCTTTCCCATTGTTCAGTTTCTTCAAAGATGTTTCGCTAATAGGCTGCATACATGTGTGGCATGCATGGCTGGATATTGTAGGGACATTGACTGACTATGGATTATAGAAGATGTGGTGGCACGTGAATGGAACCATTTGATAACATAGTGTTAGGACTCTTTTGAGGAGTGCAAGAGACTAGATGAAGCATGGTGCATCTTTGGAGGGATCATGGTGGCCTTTGGCTGCAAGAATACATGGATCAACAGGTGTGCAGCTATGTTGCAAAGACATGGACGCCTATGTCAGCGAGTCAATGTGTCAGATTTTAGAACATCGTGAAAAACAATCAGCTCTTTTCTATCAATTTTGTTTCCCATTGTTCAGTTTCTTCAAAGATGTTTCGGTAATAGGCTGCATACATGTGTGGCATGCATGGATGGATATTGTAGGGATATTGAATGACTATGGATTATAGAAGATGTGGTGGCACGTGAATGGAACCATTTGATAACATAGTGTTAGGACTCTTTTGAGGAGTGCAAGAGACTAGATGAAGCATGGTGCATCTTTGGAGGGATCATGGTGGCCTTTGGCTACAAGAATACATGGATCAACAGGTGTGCAGCTATGTTGCATAGACATGGACACCTAGTCAGTGAGCAATGGGTACTTGCATCAGAAACGACAGCCCTGAAATTGGCCTTTCCGGCACAACACGTTTTATGTCATTGAGAGGGGCTGGGTGGGAAGAGGGAGCATGAGTACTTTAGTAATTATATCAACTCAAGAAAAGGTAAATATTAAATAGAAGTTTCCAAGTTTCTAAAGTTTCGACGTGCTTGTCATGTCTTTGCATGTTGAGACATGCAAAAAATCATGGACACAGTTGTCCAAGTTACATAGCCGCACTGCAATTTGGTGGCCTTGGTCTTTACCTTTGTTCCATATTTCTTATCTAGGCTGTTGTGTTGTTTGAGTAATCACGAACTGAAGCTTATTTATTGTAAAGTTCATCTGCATGTGTCACTGGTTGCACCTTAGTCAGCCATTGGGGATGCATATTTTGGGGGAAGGGTGTGTTCAGTTAAGATTTTCAAGTGAGTGAGATATTTTGTATTAAGAAAGTAAAAATGCTTGAAACAGTTTAACCTGGAAAAATCAATGAGCAAGATATCGTTTTTGGTATTAGTGTTTGTGCATGTGGAGAATGGCCCTTGGTCTTCAAGGAGGCGGTCTAAGGGCTATGAAGGACAACTGATTGGTAGTAAAAGGTGTTTGGGAGTCCAAGATCAAATTGTTTTGGCTGGAGTCGCTACACCAAAGGTTCCAGCCTTCGCAGTAAGATCAAGTTAAGTGTAATAGTGTCATGTAGCCATAACTTTGAAGAACTTTGGAATTTTCTCGTGATAAAAGCAAAAACTGTGATTGATGATTGGTTTATGCAGCCTTTCAGGGTGGTCACATTAGTTTCAAGAATCCCCTTAATGGTAGCATGACCGGGCTTGAAAATACTGCTCCCTTGGCATTTCCTGAGTGCTCAAATTCAGAAATACTCTCATCACAAGCCTTACTTCCTCTCCTAGCAATGCTTCCTATAATCTATTCACGTGCTTCAAATAACAAATCCTGTTAGAGTTCTTGCATTAACGTTCTGTTTAAGTATTGTTCTTATTTTGTTATCCTCTGAAAACTGTCTGCATATTTTTGGCTAAAGTCTCGATATGGTTTTAAGCATATTCCTTCTTCAATGATCAGCATCTATGCTTATCGAATCTGTATTCTGATATATGAAAGACTCATGCAAGTAATTCTTTCATTATAGCTAAGGTACTGAAGTGCTCCTACCATGCTTTGATGCTCTTCTGGTTCTTCACGTAGTTTCCTTCATCTGCTCTTAATCTTTGGTTGAGGGCTGTTAGAGTGGCCGATGGCTTGCAATGCAACATTTTGGTGTGATCAAGTAAATCAAGTTCATATTTATGCTGACATAAAATGGGTGCATCCTGAGTGCAATCCACTTCTATCCCCAGTAAGCATAGTTGTCATAAATCTGTCATGAAGAAATATTTTGATGTCAGCGATAAGAATTGAAGAACCTCCTGTAATAATGTTGTCATCTACAGATAGGAGGATAATCATGATCTGGTGCTCTTGTGGATGAAAAGAGAATGATTTATTACTGTGCTTATGAATCCACAACCCTTTATTGCATGATAAAAGCTTTGAAACCAAGTACGAGAACCCTGCTTCATCTATGCATAGATTTCTTCAACTGACATACTCTGAAGGATCCTTCTAGCCAAAACTCCATATACCACGCTTCTTTTAACTCTCCATGAAGAAAGACATTCTTCTCATCGAGTTGGAATAGAGGCTACTCAAACAGGGACGAATTTCACAACAAGGCTGTAAGTTTCATCATAATCTTCTGAAAATGGACGGTGTAGTTAATATGTTGTAAGATGCACTATTTTTGAGATTCCAAATCTTTTTATTTTTCATAGTCATACATCTTGATGTCGAGATGATCAATCACAACGTTTTTCAACATTAAAACAACCTTTTTCGATGGATTTTTGAGGTGCATCCGTAGTTCTACAAAGCCCTGGAATCTGCCAAGATCTTCATGAGGTCTCTCAAAAGTCTCTTGCCAAGTTTCGTTGCATTCCGACATATCTAAGGCAGTTCAGACTAGGAAATAGTTTCGGCAGAAACATCCTCTAGCACCTAGAAACGGCCCTCTATAACTAGAGCTACTTTTTTGGCGTCTCAAACTGCTTTGGAACCACCACCATTGGATCCGACACGGTTGAATTTCCGCCCGAACGGACACTCCAAGAAGAAGTTATAGGCAAAAGAGTGAAATAGGAGGCGCCGCACGCTATTCCCGTGCGGCCACCTTGCAACTCCATGCCATGGAAGGGACAGTCACGACCAGTGACTTTCGATGCTCATATCTCACCCGTCCCATGTCGGATCGTGCTCAAACCCCGAGTTCACCAGAAACCTGAGGTACGTGCCGTCAGATCATCTAGATCCGGAAGGCGAGATCAAGGCACCTAACCAGCTTGACGCCTCCACTAGGGACTTATTACCCCTTAGTCGGTTCGCTCGTGTTTGACCAGTATCCTCTTTTACTTTCTACACTTATTTCTATGGCATCTGGGTTGTTCAACCCATTTATCTGGGTCGGGGATTCCTTGTCGCTGCACTTGTGGCTGTTCCGGGGAAGCAAGCTACTCAAGCCTCCTTCCCCACCCTCCTCCTGAGTCGGGACTCACGGTCCTACTCTCAGGTTCTTACCTGGATCAATGCGAGAGGGGACTTAAAGGTCCCTACCTCCCCGCTGTCTCTCCCTGATGGACTCTCCACCAAGGCCTCTTGCATGGGTGGCACACCTGCTGTCGTGCACCCTGCTACTGTTGCTGAGGCACACCGGAAGGCTGCCCCCATCACTCTCGCGAAAGGCAAGCAAGTTGTTGTCGCTCCTGAGGTTCGTCGAAAGGCAACCCCTTATGCTCCTTAATCACCCCGAACCTACACACCTGGAGAGTCGACACATAGAGGCGAAGGTTCTGAGATCTTCACCCCTCGCACACACCCAAGGGCTCATGGTTCATCCACTCGAGTCGCACCTCGAGGCAACCCTCATGTTGCCTTGAGCTCGCATCCCGGGCTAGGCATTCTCTGGGCAAACCCTGCATGCGCCATTCATTTGCTTTCCACAACCCGGGGCAACGCTAGCTCTACGCCACCTCGAACACATGAGGGTCGAACACTCCGTCCTCCCTCCTAGCACACACAACTTCACCTTGTGAGAGGTGAGCTTCTGCCTCACCCCTCACAGACACAAGCTCATGGGTCTCGACCTCCTCAGGTCAGATTCATTAATCGAGCCTGGGTCTACCCCCAGGTCACCCGGACGGCTAACTCTAAAGGTGTACACGCACCGTGTTGGCAGGTTCCTTCTCAACCTCAACTCAGACGGAGTCGTGAACTAGCTCCCTCTGTCGCTTTCCCGACACCAGGCAAACACCTCGAGCCCTGGTACTCGAAGGTCTTCCCTAAGAGTACCATCTTGAGCTAGCCTCGGGTCAGCAGTGCACGTGCACCCCACAAAGGAACTCGAGGCAGTGACCTGATGTCAAACAGAGGCCTCCAGCCTTCAAGGCAAAAACCCAGGCTGCCTTCCGTCCTTGGGCCCACTCCTTGTTCCAGCTCATAGATTGCGTGTTCGAAGAAGGCTGGGGTCCAGGTCTCAAGATCGGTCCTCGAGTGAAGTCCACAGCCATCTCAGGGTTAAGAAGGAAAGAGGTCTTCAGATCCTGACCAAAGAAGCCTCTAAGGCAGTCGACGTCGCCACCTTTGATGACCTCCTATGTCGTAACCCCTTCTTCCCTCTCCAAACTCCAGAGCCTGACCGAATCCAAGAGTATTGCTAGGTCGTCACTACTCAAAAGCCACGGTCTCAAGATCGTCAAGACCCGATCCTCACAAGAGTGGCATATAAGGCTCGGGTCCAGTCAGGGCAGGCTGAAGCCCTCTAGACTGACTTACCACGCACCACTCGTCGACCTCGGCAGTCTGCTCTCCTGCCAGGTTCTGACCCGCCAGAAGTGATGGTCAGTGCTATGGTGATCAATGACTCGGACGATGCTCAGGAGGAGTGGATGAACAAGTTTGAGGAAATGATGCAAGCCATCCTTGGAAAGATGGAACGCCTAGAGGCCTCTAAGTCCCCTTCTTCCATCGTTTCCCCTCCTAGTGAGAACACAGTTCCCAGGCCAACTCCTCCATCAGCTTCCCAAGACAGTTCTACCTCCCGCGGGGTCTTTCAAACCCACATAGATGCTATGGTGGCCCATAACCTCAAGAACAATGTCCCTGACATGCAGGAGGCGCCGCTCTATCAATAGCCGAACCCTTCGCACATAGACTAAGTACCCATCCCGCCGAACTACCAATAGGGGAAGCTCGCCGTGTTCAACGGTTCTACGTCTCCGCACCAACATACTGCTCACTTTCAGGCGGCCTGTCGAGAGACGGCAACTGACAGATGACTCCTCCTCCGCCAGTTTGTTTAAACTCTTGAAGGGTCAGCCTTCCAGTGGTATGCTCAGCTGCCTCCCAACTCGGTACACACATGGCAAGAGATGGAGCAGTTGTTCTACCAACGCTTCTATGAAGTTCAAAGAAACGTGGAGACCATCGAACTCCTCTCCCTGATGTAAGACCCTGGTGAGCCAGTTGACATGTTCCTCACTCGTTGGAAAGAGTTGGCAACCTTCCATGCCACTCCCATGACCGAGAAGGAAGCGGTCCAGACTTACATACGGAACATGCTTCCCGAGATCGCTCTACATGTCAAGGCATCCAATCAACCATCCATGTCAGAGCTCATCTCCAAGGCAGTTCGTATTGAGGAATTATTCAAGCGTAACGATAACCCTCGTCAGCAACCTGCTAGCTCTAACTCTCACTCCAACAATCGGGGTAGCCAAAAGGCAGTAATCAGCGCGACCGTCACAATGGCTGACACCAAAGGCGCGATTCCTCAAACCCTGGACCTTTCCAAGGCACATGCGTCTGAGGTCGGGGGAAAGCAGCAGTCCTACAACAGCGTCCCCCCTCCTAAACGCTCTAGGCAAAACGACTACTGGGTCCAGCACCAGAATAAGGTTTACCCCATCTGCTGCTAGAACAGAGTGGACACCTGCACTACTTCGACTGCTGTTAGAACAGAACATGATACAGTTGCCGGAGGCCAATACTGCGAAGTCGGCTGGGCAGGAGGCAAACAAGAAGTACTGCGCCTATCACAGGAGGGTATGCCACCCCATTTACGACTGCTCTAAGCTCAACGAAATGATCAAAATCAACAAGGGTCAGATAAAGCTCGAAGAGTTGAAAACAGCGTTTGGAGCAACTGAGGTTTCTCACATAGTCACGATCCAAGAGGACAACAGGGCACCAGCTATCCTTCGTGCTTTTTTCTCCATAATGCTCAAAGAAGGGCTCGTCACTCCCAAGCCGGCAAGGCAGCCCAAGTTCCTGTCTCTAGGAACCGATACGAGGCCATGATGTCAGCAAATGCACTGGCTTCCACAAGCTCTTGGCAGAAGAGATGCAGCAGTGTCAAGAAGTTCAAGGTAACCCAGAAAGACACCCTCGAGTCCCTCTTTTGCATGAGTAAGAAGACCTCTTGACGCCAGCCCAAGGAAGCATTGAGCTAGACCCTCTACAGGCCCTCTTCAAGACAATGCTCCAACATGGCCTTCTCACTCCAAGCCTGCCAGGCAGCCGAGGCGTCTTGCTTAGAGCACGGAAAAGCTCTGGTGCCCATACCACCAAGTATGGGGCCACGAACTCAACGAATGCTCTGAATTCGAAGCTATAGTCGCAGAGAAAGTCCAGCAGGGCCACATCGTGTGTGCGATTCTCTCAAAACGCGTCCAGGCCGTCACTCTAGTTTCAAAAGAAGCCACACTACCGGCCCCTCCTGAGTATATGCCGGACCCTTCATAGCCTTCGACCTCTCAGCCCTGGAAAGTCTACCATGGGCGGAGTAGGCTCAAATCCTTGAAACGTGAGGCGGTCTACCAAGTAAGGGCTACTCGCCAGCCTAATAGGGCAGTCCAGACACCTCCTCAAGGATCCCAAAGGAGACGGCAGACACCTTGGTCGGCCCGTCGAAGGAATCATCCTCCTCAGCCACCAGTCGAGGAAGAATTCCTCAGGCCCCTTCCTCCACTGCCGACCCTGCAAGACTTTATCCCAGGCGTAGCTCGCCTCGTCCTTTCGTCCATTTAGGTGGACATCCCCGAGTCACCACCAGCTCGGGATTCGCCCAATATGGGTGACGACGCTAAAAGCACCCCATGACGGTTAAACCTGGGGCAAGACCTAAAATATCCCTTGGGCACGTCCAATGCTGGCGACGACGTAAAAAGCTACCCGAAACATTCTAACTATTTTTCTTCTCCCTCCTCTTCTATTTTCTCCACAGGTGTAGCTCGACGGTGCCCAGACTTCGACACTCTAAAGAAAGAGTTCGGAGACACTAGCCACAGCAAGAGCGCCTCAGAGAGATGCTGGCCCAAGTGGCTGGATTCTCAACGGCCGCCAATGCCCTGTCAACCCGAGCACAGACCAAGTCATCTTCAGGCTCTTGTTCCAAAGAGGCCTCCCACATGGTGCAAATCTTGGAGGTACCAGCTAGCATGGGGCAAATAGGTCTAAGATCGGGAAAGAACTACTGCCCATACCTCAAAAGCTCAAGGCCCTCAAGTTTCTTGATCCTCCACTTTCCCCCAAACCTCAACCTCAAACCTCTGCATCCTTAATACAAGCTCCTATTGCTTCCTCATCAACCCAGACCGCACCGGCTGAACAATAAAGTCAACCAATGCCACAAACTAAAATTCAACCAAAACCTGTTCTTAGGCCTACCCTACCGCCCACACCAGTGACAGGATCAAGAACACAGAAGACTAATGAAGATAAAGTGAAATACAACGTGATTGGGCACCTGAGAAAGCTTCCAGCCCTTCTGAGTATCTATGATGGCCTCCTGCTGTCTAGAGACTACCGTATGGCTCTGGTTCAAGCTCTTTCTAACCCAGAGGTGTACGAGACTGAAAACCTATTGAAGTTGACTCCGCCATCCTGAGTGGGGGCTTGGCAATCTCTTTTTTCGATGACAACCATTAGTTGGGAGGCAAATTCCACTGTCGCCCCCTCTTCGTGAATGGTGAACTTCACGCCTACCCTCTCAATCGGGTCATGCTAGACGGAGGGTCAGCCGTCAACCTGATCCCAAGAAGGATCATCACCCGATTGGGATTAGGGTCTGACGACCTCACTCCTACCCACATCACTGTGTAAGGGTTTAACTAATCAGGAGAAAAGCCAGCCGGCACAGTGCGCCTTCGTCTCAAGATCGGTGATCTCAACGATTACATCCAATTCCACGTAATCGACACCGATACCTCCTACAACGTCTTGCTTGGTCATCCTTGGCTTCATGATCAGGGGATGGTTCCTTCCACACTCCACCAATGCTTCAAGTACAGCCGAGATGGAAGGCAACACACGGTCTATGCTGACAAAAGACCGTTCCCTGTAGTTGAGACTCACTATGCCGACACCAAGTACTATTTCACTGAACTTCCAGCGTCAGACAAGTCAAAGCATGACAATTGGAAGCCTGTGAGAGAGACAGGACCTTCGTCTCATGATGACGTTGAGGATCTGGGGCGAATGATCACGAAAATGTTCAAAGAAGAGGAAAGACAGGGCAAGATTGTCCCCTTGACCCCTATCCATGCAAGCTTACCTTGCCACCTCTTCGAGGTCATGGTATCCTCTCCCGAAGACAAAGCTTCCCCCTCAACTTCTACTCCACTAGAACGAAATGGCGAGCTAGAAGCAGCCGCTGAGCTTAAGGAAGCCCCGGAGGTAGACCTTCCGGTGCCAAGTTATCCTATACATCGGACCAGCAAAAGGTCCTGCATGTCCCCATCGCTCTTCTAGAAGCAAAACTAGTACACCAACCACCAAGGAAGGTACTCCAATTTCCAACCTCATTGAACAAAGGGAGCATCAATAGCCAAAAGAAGGTCCTACACTTCTCGGGGGTTGTTGAAGAAGTACAGGATGACAAGAGCCTTCCCTCTAGTTCCCAGGAAGAAGACCCCATGGCAGAGCTGAGAAGCGAGGTTGATAACGTCCAGAGCCAATTGGAGGTCATGCGCATTGCTTCAAAGCACTTAAAGGGGTTTGTCCCTGAGACTAAGACTTACGACAAGCTCAAGACCAATGCACCTCGAATCGAAGCCAAAGCTCCCCCAGACTGGAGCATTTACAGCTAGCAGGCTCACCAAATCATGAGAACCATGAATTATAAGCTCTTGTTCAATCAAACACTCAGGGGTGAGGAAGCAGCTGCCCCCCATTCGAGGTTGTTGAAGCCACAACAGGTTGCCACAAGGCAATGCAAGGTGTGGGGTATTCTTTTTCATCTCACACTAACAAAGGATGAAAGCAATAAAGCAGAAGAAGACAGAAGAGCGAGAGACATGTCGCAGAACACTCCAAGCAAAAAGTGGCATTTCATTCATAAAACCAAAAATTCATACAATTGTCGTTATTATCAATACCAAGAATTGGTGTACAAAGAGTTATAAACGAGAGTGTTCACTCAAGCCTCAAGACTAAGCCTATAATGGTCTTGTTGTGCCCACTTGATCCCATCCTTCAGGGCTGCCACCTGAAGGAGAGCAAACTTTCTAACCAAAGGAGGATATTCCTCACATACCAACTGAGGAGAGAATGGGTCTTTTCCTACCTCACAGGCCACAAAAAGCAAGCTTTCTAAATTGTTGATGTTACATTCAATAATCGCTTCCACTCTCGTTCTTAAAACATACGATTTCTTTAACAATCGAAGGAACCTCCGACGGCAAAATCTCAAAATCTGTGTGAACGAACTGTCGCATGAGCAAGTTGGTTCTAAGGTTACCCAAGTGTGTCACCGCGGAATCGGTGACAATAAAAGGCTCAAGAAAGAACTTAAGTAAATGCTTAATAGAGGGATATTTCGCAATAGAAGTTGATTCTTCTAAAGACAAAACTTCCCGAGCCTGTCGAGCCATTTCAGCCACCTTCGTTTAAAAAAGTCTGCACAAGGAACCTTGAAGTCTAAAAGGTTGTCTATCAGCTTCTTCGCCAAAGAGGGGAACATGACCAGCTCAAAGAGAGAAGCCCCGTTGAAAGTTTATAAGCGGCTCTAAGAAGATCACGTCCGTTGTCTGCAAGAACATTGCGGCGATTGAGCCTTGTGAGGTGTACAGGGAAAGGCATCATGGCCTGCGAAACAACAAAGCCTCCTCGAATGCGCCAGACAAGAGGATGAATAACTTGTCCCGAAAAGGAAGTGACTACAAAAGCTAAGCCTATGATTGGTTCCCTTCGAGCGGAAGATGCAGGGCCGCCTCTCAAGGTGGTAAGAGGGATCACCTTGTTGCACACGATTATCAGGTCATACTCGCTCTTACCTCTAGAGACAGAAGGTTGAGGAGAGGGAAGTAGTTCATTCTCAGTAGTAAGAGGCTCCTCATCCTCAATAACCATAGGGTCCCTACTTGAATAAGCCTGCCTCCTAGCAGCTTTAGAAGCCTTGGCTGATCACCGAGAAGACATTTGTCGGAGGACACTAATTATCGCCAAGGTCAAGACTATCGCCGTCTGCCACTAGGAGGTAATCGTCGCTTTGAAAGCAACTGAGGGTTATCGCCGTCCCACAACCAAGGCGTATTAATGCCTCGCTCTAGCTGTCAGCACGCGTCGCACGTGCGTCCCTTGAAATCCGGGCACGTCGCCTGACACTTGCAGCGTGGCCTGTCACTGCGCGTGCGAAGGACGATCGTTCGCTGTCTCACGACCTTTCGTTTTCGCGACCGTTACGATCCCACAACCATTAAGGTTCCTAACGTTGTTTCTCCTCTCCGTCAGGAATCCACTCCCGATCATCGGAAAACCCTTCCCCACCTTCCACTGGTTATTGGAGTTAGTGAAAAGCACCGGAAGTCCCCAGAAGAATTCCCTGCAACCCTGCGAGTCTTCCCTTCCCCCTTGTTTCCCAGTTCAGTAGTTCACCAAAGCTCATCGGAATTCCACTGAGTGTTCGGTGAGCCCAATGCAGCCCCTTCTCTTTCTCCGCTAACAACCAGAGGACTGACAAAGCCCTCTAAACTCTCTGCGACCTCCTCAGCAGCAGAACGACCGGAGGAGCACTCGAACCCCGGCAGGGCACCTCTGTATATTCTGCTAAGGCCCTGAGAAGCCCTCTTCCTTGCTTAAAAAGCTTCGACACTTGTCAAAAAGTGTTCGCAATCACCCTACGAAGCTTTGCACTTCCTAAAGCTCACCAGAAAAACTCTTAAGGGCCTGTCTCTGTAAGTTTTGGCCAGAAAGTTACTGCTGGAAAATCCCTTGCCAAAGGCTCTGGCTCTCTCTCTATAAAAAAACTGTTTTACCCTTCAGTAAAACAGTGAATGGGGTTTTCCCTCTTTTTTACCCAGCGATGCCGTAAACTGCCCTCGACAAACACGAAATGACATTCCAGTCCCCAATTCCTGAGGCAGTAAGACTAGGCAGAATCGGGTCAAGTCCGAGATGCCAAAAGGTCATCGCCACAAGCTTCATTCAAAAGTCAGCGTTGCGCGCTCCGTCAGAGGACTATCGCTGCACGCCTCGTCAAGTGGTCATTGTTGCATGCCGTGTCAAGAGATCATCGCCGCGCATTTCGTCGGTAGCTACCGTCGTGCGCTTCACCAAGGGGCTATGTCGCGTGCACCATCCGACACTTAGTGCCGCGCGCATGCCATGGAACTCTTAGCCGGACCATTGTCATGTACTCTCGGGAAGTTCATCCCCTGCACGACACCCTCACTCCTCAGGGAGTCCAGCCTCCAGTGACGGCTCTACTCCCCATGGAGTCACACTCCCTCACCACACTATGGTCCATGCTGCATGACCTTAAACTGTACAGCCGAGGTCTAGTTGCACGACCTTAAACTGCAAGGTCCAAACTATATGACCTTTAACTGTAGCGATAGTTTAGTTACACGACCTTAAACTGTATAGTCCTCGTTTCATGACTTTAAACTATAGCGAAGGTCTAGTTGCGGGACCTTAAACTACAAGGTCCAAACTATATGACCTTAAACTGTAGCGGTGCTCTAGTTGCACGATCTTAAACTGTATAGTCCTTGTTTCATGACTCAAAACTGTATGACTATGGTCCAACTGTGTGACCTTAAACCATAATGCACGTCCTGGCCACATGACGTTAAAAGGTTTAGCATGACGGTCCAAACTACATGACCTTAAACTGTAGCGGAGGTCTAGTTGCACGACCTTAAACTGCATAGTCCTAATTGCATGACTTTAAATTGCATAGCCATGGTCTAAGCTACAAGACCCTAAAAACTGTAATGCATGGTGCGACAAATGGCCCATGCGCACAACTTCAGCCGAGAGATAGACCACTCCTTCACTAAAAGAGTATCTCAGCAACATCCCTAGTGGAGTTAGATGCACACAGGGGTCGTACCTACCCACTTAACCCCCAATGGGTGTGTTCCGCACCAACATCCCAGTAAGGGTCACATAGTACTGCGACTTGCTATCCCTAGGGAGTTAGGGCCATCCTTATCCCTTCAACCCTCAATGAGATTCATCTGTGCGCTGGCCTGTTATCCTCAGCGGAATTACGTACACCCCATTGCTTATTATCCCCTTGGAGTCACACTGGCCCTCCTAATCCCCAGTGAAATCTCTTCTATCTGCCACTCCTTGAGTGCTGCCATCTCTATCTAAACCTCTCTTCTTGTGTATAGCCTTAACGACCTTATCCCTAGGAGTCAGATGGTTATCCACAACTCATCCCCCATGTAGCTTACCTACATGACAACCCACACATTGGTCCATGCTGCATGACCTTAAACTGCACAGCTATGGTCCGTGCTGCATGATCTTAAACTGCACAGCCATGGTCGAACTATATGACCTTAAACTGCAGCGGAGGTCTCGTTGCACGACCTTAAACTGCATGGTCCTAGTTGCATGATTTTAAACTGCATAACCACGGTGCAAGCTATATGACCTTAAACCTGGCTGCATGACGTTAAACTGCTTGGCCCAGATCCATGAGGCATGACCTTAAAGACGCCCCCACATACGCGCACACACCTTTTACGGGGATCTTCGCGCACGTCTTCCCTAATCGACCCGTTTGTGTGCGCATTCCACCTCCATTTCCTCCTCGGTAAGTTTACATATGCACACACACGCCTTTTGTGTGCATCTTCATGCATGCCTTCTTTAGCCGGCCCATTCATGTGTGAGCACCACCTTCACCATCATTACCATCATTTCCCCCAGTGAGTCTTACCCATGCTCACCAATCGGTGAACCCTTCCGCAAGTCTTACATTCCGTCAGCTGTTGGGTCACCATTGCTCACCCACCATTCAGCCATCATCAACTCTTCACAAGGCAACTTCATGCCATCTTCCCAAGTGAGTCAAAAGTCATCACCAAGCTCACTCTATGGCGTCCACAAACTGCCATTCATCACCACTATAGTCCAGCTGTATGACCCTAAACTATAGTGCACGTCCTGGCCGCATGACGTTAAATGGCTTCGCACAGGTCTCGAAGGCACGACCCTAAACCCTCCTTCTCAAAAAAGAAAGCGCATAGTGTACACCTAGATAAGGGATCGCCATGAGTAAAAATGACGTACGAGTATGGTCACGAAACCATGAGTAAGAGAGTTCCGTGGAAAACAAAATCCAGGCATGGTGAAAACCCTGAAAGGGCATCGTGAGTAAAAACGGGATGAAAAGGGTGGACATGACCGCAGGTCATGAGTTAAAGAGCCCAGAAATAACAAGAGTTGGCGAAAACCGTCTTCACAGTGCCACTTCTCCTGTTCAAGTGAAAACCTGCAAAAGGGCGTTTGGACAGACAAGACAAGATGATGCACAGCTGCCGTCTCAGCCGACGTCCAGTTTTCAAACAGTCAAGATCTTGGCTAATGTGGTCTACCTAAAATCCTTAAAAGCCAGTATCTAATCACAATACCAGATGGCTCGTCAGGGAGTGAGAGCCATATAAGATCTCCCAAGAACATGGCTCATCAGGGAGTGAGAGCCGCATAAGATCCCCCACGTTTCAACATGGCTCATCAAGGAGTGAGAGCCTTGTAAGATCTCCCAGCAATCATGGCTAATCAGGGGGTGAGAGCTGCATAAGATCCCCCACGTTTCAACATGGTTCATCAGGGAGTGAGTGTCGTATAAGATCTCCCAGCAATCATGGCTTATCAGGGGGTGGGAGCCGCATAAGATCCCCCACGTTTCAACATGGCTCATTAGGGAGTAAGAGCCGCATAAGATCTCCCCAGTTCAACAATAACAAGAGTCCTTGAGGGCGTGGACGATGATCCCTCCAGAAATGCTAAAGACCATCACGAAGGTAAGAAACTGACGAAGCCAGGGTCTAACCTGCCACAGGCTTCAAGGTACGTCTCGCCAAAACCCCCTAGCCTGCATGGGATCAGACTTTTAGGACGGGTCAGAAGCCCCCGACTGGACCTCGCTAGACAGGACCAACAGAGATACCCTGAGCATCAAAAGAACACTTGGTGTAGCAGCGAACAATGCCGACCAAAGGTTCGTAGCATTTAGCCTTCAAAAAAAAAAAGGGCCTGATAGTCCCTTGAGGGTGAGGACTTCGACAAGATCCCTCAAAATTCCCGAATGATTGCACTTCTCGATTCTCTCGAAGCACAACATTCAGCGGGGCATACTGTTGGAAGGTATATTTCATCAACATGGGGCCCCAGGTCAATAAAGCCTAGCAAACAGTGAAAATTCTAGCAGTCTCAGAATAGCCTTGGAATAGGCCATGAGGTCTCTCAAAAGTCTCCTGTCAAGCTTCGTCGTATTCTAACATGTCTAAAGGTGGTGCAGATTGAGAAACAGTTCCGACAAAATCAGCCTCTAACACCCTGAAACGGTCCTTATAACTAGAGCTACATTTTCGACATCTCAAACTCTTGTGGGACCACCCCCATTAGATCCGGCATAGTCGAAAACCCCCAAGGGTCAAATTTCAACCCGAACGGACACTCCAGGAAGAAGTTATAGGCAAAAGAGTGAAATAGGAGGGGCTGCACGCGATTCCCGTGCGCCCACCCTACAACTCCACGCCATAGAAGGGACAATCACGACTAGGACGTTCGGCGCTCTTATCTCACCTGTCCCAAGTCGGATGACGCTCAAATTTGGTGAACATGTTCGTCTAGTCAAGATGAACGATTCGATATATGGCACGCCTTATGATGACACCCGAGCACGAAGAAAAGCTAGAGAGAAGTTGCTGATCCGTGAAGAAAGTGCAGGAAATTCAGTAGCGACATCTCTCGCTCAAGCGGTCGGATCATGCTGCTCGTGAGCCCAATCGAAGCGAAACCTATTCCATTACGGGCATAAGGTCTCGTGTTATCACTGACCCGAACCCTCTACATGATGAACGGTCGGATTCTGCACACGAAGCTGACAAAGCAACTGCAAATTCAGTCGCTGGAATTCCAGATTCCAACCAAAATGCCAAAGTTGAGAAATCTTCATTTGGGCACAGAATCGTGTTGCGTTTGTTGCCCCGCGATCGTAACGCCTTACTCAGTGTAGTTCAACGAAGAAATCACCGAAAAACATCAAGAAATGATTACACTATCAATCCGAAGTTACAATATCCACTCAAATTTCAAGTCACATGATCGTGCGCTAAAAACACGATCCATGGCTCGATGTTGGTATCCAAACGATTGCCATGCCGAGCCCTACAAGAAAAATATCATCTTACGATCAACCGGGCATCAGAACGGCCCTAGATCATCCATGCGAGTTCTAGGGCAACACAGGGACTGTCCTGGAATTCAACGAATGGTTAGGAAGGGGCAAATCTATCATTTTGCCCTATTTTTTAATTTCTTTTAATTCAATTTAATCTTAATTTTCAGCAATTAGGGTTACTTTTGATCATCCACCCATGTTTGGGCCAAATTCTATATATACGTACCAACATTGATACGTAGAAAAAAAGGACACATACACACGATCCATCTCCTTGGAAAAGCGAATATAGTTTCTCTTTCTTCCCACTGTAGTGTCACGCTTGAGAGAGAGAGTGATGTGAGAGAAACTTTTGACCGTCACTACAAGTGAATGATGATTTTTATAATTTGCGTAGAATTGGTTCTCAATATACAATCTTTCCAAGAATACACTTTGATTGATGCGGCTTTTGCTGCATGATGCTTTTGTTGAATCGATTGGACTTTTGTTGCATGGTGCTTTTATTGAATTGATATCCTTAGTTCTTTGTAGATCAAGAAGGTTTTAGATTGTTCTGTGATGAGAACACATCTGAAATTCAAATCTATTACAGAAGCTATTCCATTTTGTTTTTTTTTCATCACTGTATCATAGGCTTTAAATATAAATTATCTTTTGGTAGCCTCTGTGACATTGTTTTTATTGTTTGACAGGAAATTTGCTTGGTTGTGCAACGTTTTTCATGTTTTTGCTACCAATTTTCTGCCAAGATTTCTAGAGCAGCACCACAAAATACTTTGTTGTCAATCTTTATAGATTGGTAGCAACATCTGAAATTGTAATCAGAACTTCATCTCTTTAATCTTGTGCTACGTGTTACATGATTGTTGTCAAGCACTTCAACTAAAACTGAACCAGACACCGAGCTACCAATCGAAGAAAAGATACCCAACCTGGCAGTGGTTCCTGTCTGGCTTAGGCTGGCCAGTTTGCAATTTGCCTTGGTTTAAGTTACTTTCAAAAAATAAATTTAACTTGGATATTATTTTTAATACTAAATGTTTAAAATTAGAGATAATAAAGCATCATGACCAGCTCAGTTGGTAGTTTGCTACACACTTGTAAGAAGCACAGTTCCTAATTCTATCGTTCCCTGCAGTAACCTAATTAGATTTAGCAGTTTTCTTGATAACAAGGAGAACTACAGATAGGCAATTGTTTCTTAATATCCAATTGCTAGGATTCTTTTAGCAAGTTCCTATCTGGCTGCAGTGGTGTAGCTTCTTATTATTCATGAGTTCATTGTATTTGGTCATTTGGTTTTATATTGGTGTTGCACTCCTTTAGGCCCTTGCTTGTACGGGTCATGCAACTTTTTCTCGTCAAGAGGGAAATTGCCGCATAGAACCAACTGGTCCTTTATCAGGTGGTACTGAACTTTGTTTACTTCTGAATCCAAGTCAGTGATGTAGGCTAGGTGGTTAGATTGTTAAGGGTCACATCACAACATTTAAGGTTTGAAACAAATAGCTAACCTACCCAAGAAAACGAATTGGAGTCTGGTACTATGAAATGCTAATATTGTTGAACTGATTCGAAACTCCAGCCACTTTATGGGTATATGTGTTCGACGAATTGATTGATTTCTCTTTCATCCTTTGAGTTCATCCCCAGGTACCTCGTTTTTTGTTTACACATTTCATCCACATCTTTAGATGGATATTCTTACTTATTTCGCATTGAATGAAATTTAGCTCCCAATTAGGTATGATTGAAAACCTTTGCAATTTCAATTGCAAAAGATGTTTAGCTGCATACTTAGTATGTATGAAATGGAATTCAGTAAAACTACTGTCATTCAATGATTGAACCCTTAGTTTTTGTGGTTAACCGAACAATTGCAGACTTTTGGTTTCATGAACTATGATTTCATGTACAGTAGCTTACATTCTTCTGCCTATACACAGAGAAAACTCAGATGACGGATTGGGTATTGGTGTATCCAGCATGAGAGCTGGTGAACGGGCATTGTTATATGTGGGTTGGGAATTGGGGTATGGTAAAGAGGGAAACTTCTCATTCCCCAATGTTCCCCCAATGGCTGACTTCTTGTACGAAGTCGAGCTAATTGGTGTTCATCAATTCAAGGTGGTCAGTTTACCACAATGGTTCTTGGATATGACATGATTTTTGCTTAAATGTAGAGAAGCATACCATAATCCATTTCGAAGTATATTCCAGAGGGAGATTCACTGCCCGTTCCTGATGATAGACGATGGAGATTCTCCATAATGGGGCCTACTGGGACTTCCACCTAGGTATGGTTAATCTTCATCATCTACCATCAAGAATAGGGCATTGTATGCTTCTTTGGATTACCATAAACCATTCCATTGGATTGTGATCTACCCTCCCTTAAAGTATCCCTTGCCTATGTGTTGACTCACCACAATTTGATGAAAGAGCACATATACTATGCTCCAGTGTGAGCAATCCATATATTCCCTTGGTCAGAAGACCTACTTGGAAGGATTTTTTCAATCTGAAAATTTGAGAACCACCTAAGAAACACTAGGTTATTATTTTCAAAAGAACAAATTCAAATTTTGAGTTCTCATACACTTAGATCTCAGCCTCCAAATATAGGATGGTCTCCGTTCAATCTTGAGATATTATTCTTTTTCAATTGTGTAGAGAAGAGTTTGGAAACTTTCTTTATTGAGGTTAGTCTATGGGTTAAAGAGGTTATATCCCTAAAATTTGGGATCCTAAAATTAATCCTAGATTGGGTTTTACTTGAGGGAGTAAGTGGATAGTATACTCCCATGGGACCATGAAATCTTTTGGATTTGACTAAATTCTTTTGATATCTACTAGGCATGGGACCATGAAATCTTCTGGCTTTGATTAAATCCCTTTGATATCTACTAGGGGAAGGCTCCTAGTGATTTGACAGTGGAGGAACGAATTGAAGCTGCAGAAAGGTGAAGGATCGAGGGGAATGGCCATTTCAAGGAGGAAAGATTGGAGGAGGCTATGCAACAGTATGAAATAGTTACGAATTCTGATTTTTTATTTTGTTTTTATAATTGCCTATTGGTATCAGAGTTTTTCTATTTAGATCTTCTCAAATACCTATGTTTTTGTTCCAGGCCATAGCTTATATTGGAGATGACTTTATGTTCCAATTGTTTGGGAAATACAAGGACATGGCCCTGGCTGTGAGGAACCCATGCCATCCGAACATGGCTGCATGCTTGCTAAAGCTGGAGCGCTATGAAGACCCAATTGGGTAATGCAGCATTGTAAGTGCATCTTACCCAGCACCACTATTTCCTTTATCTATCTTTTTTGTGGAGTTCATGTACTTATTGTTTATTTTTCCTGGCAAGGATAAAATGTCTATTGAAAACATTTCTATTGAAAAGGAATTAAATAAATTGTTAAGATTTTTCGATTGTTTAAGATTTTCAAAAAAATTGATATGTTAGTCACCATTGTTCAAACATTTGGTCAGGTCTTAACCGAGGATGAGAATAATGTCAAAGCATTATTCAGAAGAGGGAAAGCGCGCAGCTCTAGGACGAACAGACGATGCAAGAGAAGACTTTCAGAAAGCAAAGAAACTTGCACCAGAGGACAAGGCAGTGGCAAAGGAGTTGCGCTTGCTAGCTGAACAAGACAGGTAGGTGTATCAGAAGCAGAAGGAGATTAACAAGGGAATCTTTGGCCTCGGACCTTAACCCAAACCAAAGAGCAGGATCTGTTGGATCGTGATCATCTGGAACTGGCTGGTTTCTCTAGTTTAAAGAATCTTCAAGCCTCGAAGGCCCAAAGCCGACTGAACCCACATTCAAAAAGTAACTTGCTTGCCCGAACTTAAAGAGTTATTTACATTACATTATATATATATATAGGGATATTCTAAACTTCACAACCCTTCAAATTATAAAGGTTCAAGATAGAGAGAGTTGTGAAGGGTGGATTTATTAATTTTGTAGTCTATTTTTTAAAAAAAGTTACTTTTGTGGGTCAATTTTATAAATATTACTACAAGACAAAGGGTACTTTTGTCATCTCCGCAAGGGGTAAACTTGAAATTTTAATTAAAGGACAAGGGAATTCTACAAATAAAGTTCCAAGACACTAACTTCCAAAATGCCATTGTCCTTTTGTGAAAATTTCAAATTTGCCCTCGTTTAATGGTAAAGTTACATATTT
Source organism: Amborella trichopoda (assembly GCF_000471905.2). Next base: position 769,995 of record NW_006499969.1, on the reverse strand, counting down.
AAATAATTTTTTAATTAAAAAATAATGATTGTTTTGATAAATACACCCATCACAACCCTTTCTAACTTGAACCTTTGTATATATATATATATATATATATATATATATATATATTCTTCTGAAAGGAAATCTCTTTTAATCTATTCTTTATCAATGACAAACTCGTCTTGACTCTGGATTATAAGTAGATCAAAGTCAAATTCTAATAAGGTTGGCTCTTTTGGTTCAGTTTGAGAAAAACTAAGAGTGTTAACTCTATATACTGGATGTTGGACTTGATTTGAAGCTTTTCTAAGTCCTTCTAGGATTATTATTTCATTATGGGCTTTTTCATAATCTGATTGAGGAATAGAGGAGGTTGAGGTTATTGGCAGATTTCTAAGAAGTGTATTGGAAATACTTGGTCTAGTTTTTCTAGACGATGGAAATTGTATTTCAATTTCTCCATCTGGGTATTCGAGTATTTGTTCAGGCTCTCTATTTTCAGGAATCTTAGTTTGATTTTCAGACTTAAGATACCATCTTTCTGGTAATTTAACCTGTGTCCAAGATATAGGCTTAGGTATAACCATATTAGATTTATCCATATTTGTTTAAAAGAAAATGGTCTGACCCTTTGTATCCATTTGCCTCGCATTTGGACATAGAGTGTTCATAACTTTATAACATATTCTATAAACAAAAGCTAAGTTTTGAGATCCAGGATCCATATCACAACCTTGAGTTTTTAGATTCAGAATTAAAACTTTTAAAAGATTTGGATCAGATAAGGCCACCAAAAAATTTGAAAAGCAATTAAAATATATAGGATCATTGCAAAGAGTTGACTCGACGATTCTTAGTAAAGAATTGATGAACTTTCTATGTTTGTTATCCCATAAGCAAAGCGAAACAAAGTTATTTAACCCTGTCCTGGTTAAGAGTTTAACAACTATCTGGACTAAGCAAATATCCAGATAATTAAAATCTTTTCTTTTATGTTCTTCAACTATCCTTGAGGATAGGAGTTAAAAACTATTTTGAGTTTTCATGACAGAAATAGTTTTCTCAATAGTTTTAATTGAGAAGCTACTTTTGAAATCAAAAGTCCTCCCCTTTTTATAAACGTCTGTTATAGGAACTTTTGAGATGTTTCAATTTTGGATTTGTTTTTCGATATTATCAATAATAACTTCTTCCTTATTATTTACACGATGTGTGCTGGTGGTAGTTGTCCTACTAGATAGTAATCTGAACAAATTTGTCATATTCGATTTTATAGTCTTAATCTGAGTCAACTGGAAATAGTCCTTACATCTTCCCTGCCTTTTGGCTCAACAGCGATAATTGGGTCACGGTGACTTTAGATTTGACTAAAAAATTTAAATTTGCACAGTTAATCAGTTCAACACTGAATAGAACTTAATAATTACACAAATCTTTTCTTACAAACTATAGGAAAACAAACCACTAGAATTGAAAATGTTTTCAATAATTTGAAATCTGTACGTCAAGAAAAGAAGAAGAAAATCAAAAGGAAGTAGTATTATTCAAACCACCATTAAGTATAGAAGTAGGAAAATTCAGCCTGCAAGGAATAAAGAAAAAATAAGATAATAAAGAATTAGTTAATGATTTAGTCAAAAGACTTGCAAAACTGAATATTAATGAGAAGGGAAAACCTCTCATTGGTGAGCTACAAGTCCTACAAAAAGATCAGAATTATACGAACCAAGAAATTTCTGAGATAGAAAATGCTTTTAAAACAGAAATCTTTGATCTTAACAGAATAGATTATGTGAGGAAAACTAGGCCAGTTGCCAAAACTAGAATGTATTACTTTAGACCCAATCACGTTGATCTCCAAATAGAAGAAGCTGTTATTTCTAGTACTGTGTCCTATTCAAGAAGGTCAATTGTAAACTGGAATATAGATGGCTTGTCTGAAAATCAGATCCTTAATCTTATGAAACAGATGACAATGTGTGCCACCGCTTGTAAAGCAAGTGGAAATAAAGATCATGAAATCGTCAAAGCTATTATATGTGGCTTTATAGGATGGCTTAGAGGATGGTGAGATTTTCATATGGATGTAACTTTACAAGATGGCTTAGAGGATGGTGGGATTTTCATATGGATGAGATTGTAAAAGATCAAATCCTTAATGCTATTAAACAATGGATTATTAAAACTGAAGTCGGCTCTGGACAGGTCCAAGAAAATGTAGTTGACGAAGGTGATGCAATTAATACACTGATCTACACTATCACCCTTCACTTTGTTGGAAGTACGGCTCTTTTAGTCGCTAGATCAGAAGATCTGCTTTCAAATTTACATTACCCAACACTTTCTCTAAATGGTATAAAGATGTTTTCTACTCTAGATTATTATCTAGGGAAGATAGTAAAGCAGATCATTGGAAGAAAAAATTCATAGCTGGAGTACCCCATCTTTTTGCTGAAAAGGTTAAAACACGACTGAAAAACAAACATGGAGGAATTATTCTCTATTCCCTTTATACCCTTGGAGAATTATCAGCGGAATCTGCGCTGAAGGCCTTGCTTTGTGCATAGACCTGAAACTTCGAAGACAATTAGAAAAACAAAGAATGACAGGGAAGAAAGAACTAAGAGACTTTTGTGAACAGTTTGGGTATAATATTTTACCCTCTTCTAAACCCTCTCACAAAGAAAAATACAAGAATTTACAAAAGTCAAAATTTAAATAATCGCAGGGAAGAAAACAAACATTTCCTAAAAGATTTATGCAAGATCACTGTTTCAAACAAAAGGGAAAAAGAAAGATCCATATTTGTTATAACTGTGGGAAGGTAGGTCATTATAAAAATAAATGCCGAGTTAAAAAGAAAATCAATGCACTCGAAATCGATGAAGATATCAAAACACAATTATTTGATATTCTGTAAGAGAATAGAGATGATTCTGATAGTTCTTCTAACTCTGATGAAAAAATTTTAATTGGAGAAATAAATGATGAGGATTTGATCCTCACTAGCTCTGACTCTAATTCAGATGATGATAATCTGGGAAATACCTGCCAATGTAATTTTTATAAGGCTATCATTGATATGAATGGTTTAAACCTAAATATACTTACAAAAGAGGAAAATTTAATCATTGACCTGATTGATAAAATTAGTAACCCAGAGGCTAAAAAGGAAGCCTTGGTTCAATATATCGACATGGAAAAAGATCCATGCAGTTTCCACGACATCCTAGAAAGGGTTCAAAATAAAATTCAAACTATTATGGAACCTTCAATTCCTGAGTTAAAACATGAGATAAATGAAGTTCGCAATGAATTGATAACCCTGAAAACTAGAGTTCAAATCTTGGAAATGGCAACTGCTACTTTTAATAGAAAAGAAGGTATTCATGATGAAAATACTGAAGTAGAATTCAGCAACTTGATGAATGAATATCACCATAATCTTCTACCACCTGCTGCAAAAGATACACTTTTGAAAGTTCTAGAAAATAATGACCTTGAAAGTTCAAACAAATGTAACATGTTGGAAAAAAGCAAACTTCAAAACTTTGAATATGTCAACCTTTTAATACAAAAGGAATATAGTTTCCAAACCACTGCTCTTATTGACTCTGGAGCAGATCTAAACTGTATAAATGAGGGCTTAGTCCCTACAAAATACTTTAATAAAACTACTCAAGTTTTAAACACCGCTGACTGAAGTAAAATGTTAATAAACTATAAACTATCTGATGCGGCAGTTTGCAATAATGGAGCATGTTTTAAATTTCTTTTTATCATGGTTAAAGGATTAAGCCAACCGGTTATTCTTGGAACCCCATTTTTAAATATGGTTTACCCTATCAAAATTGATAGTATCGATATTGAGGTTAACATTGAAGGACATGAGGTAAAATTTACCTTCTTAGATAAGCCTAGAGTTCATGAAATAAATAACATTAAGAATAAAATATCTACTAAGGAAAAATTCCTTTTCTATCTAAAAGAACAGATCAAGTATAAAACCATTGAAAAAAAATTACTATCTCCATAAATATAAAATAAAATTAGTGCTTTTAAAACAATCCTTGAAAAAGAAATATGCTCTGATGTCCCTAACGCTTTTTGGAATAGAAAACAACATATAGTTGAACTTCCTTACGAACCAGGTTTCGATGAGCGAAAAATACCTACGAACGCAAGGCATATTCAAATGAATAGTATGCTCCTTGAAATTTGTAAAAAATAAATACAAGAATTACTTGATAAAAAACTTATCAGAAAAAGTTCCTCACCCTGGAGCTGCTCAGCTTTTTATGTTGAGAAGGTTTTTGAAATCGAAAGAGGAGCCCCTAGATTGGTTATAAATGATAAACCATTAAATAAAACATTAAGATAGATTCGGTATCCAATTCCAAATAAAAGAGATCTTTTAGATAGATTGGTAAATGCTTGTATATTTTTAAAATTTGACTTAAAATCTGGATATTGGCAAATCTAAATAATATAAATGGATAGGTATAAAACAACCTTTAATGTCCTTTTCGGGCATTATGAATGGAACGTTATGCTTTTTGGTTTAAAAAATGCACCATATGAATTTCAAAACATGATGAATGATATATTCAATCCCTATACCAAATTCATTATTGTATACATTGATGATGTACTTGTTTTTTTCGAATCCATTGATCAACATTGGAAACATCTAAGCACATTTTTAAAAGCTGTTAAAAATGTTGGGTTGGTGGTGTCAGCAAAAAAGATAAATCTTTTCCAAACAAAAATAAGGTTTATTGGACATAACATTTATCAATGAAGGATTATTTCCATTGATAGGGCACTTGAATCTGCGTCAAAATTCCTAGATATCATTAAAGAAAAAATCGAACTTCAATGGTTTCTTGGTTGCCTAAATTATATCTCTGATTTTTATAAGGACCTTGTTATAGACGCTATACTTTTGTTTCAATGTTTAAAAAGGAATCCTCCTAATTAGATTGACGAATATACCAGAGCAGTCATAAAATTAAAATTGAAAGCCAAAGAATTACCTTGCTTGGCATTATCTAATCCTACAGCTTTTAAAATCATTGAAATCGATGCCTTTGAACAAGGGCTAGGTGGCGTACTTAAACAAACAGTTCATGAGCTAGACAATTGGTCTGATATACTTCAAAAACCTAGAGCCCAGCTCAACAAAACTATTCCACTGTTAAAAAAGAAATTATTGTCATTGTTCATTGTGTAACTAAATTCCAATGTGACCTGTTAAATCAATGTTTTCTTATTCGTACTGATTGTAAGGCAGCTAAAGATATCCTTTAAAAAGATGTAAAAAATCTCGTCTCAAAACAAATATTTGCTCGATGGCAAGGCATCCTTTCAGCATTTGAATTTACAATTGAAAACATTAATGGTAGAAGTAACCATCTTCCCGACTTTTTGACCCGAGAATTTTTGCAGGGAAGGCAGGAGAAAGCAAAATCAAAATCACCCAATGAATATAGTTCTCAGTCCGGGTAAAGGCCTGACTACACCATCAACATCTCCCAATGCTTTAATAAGAAAGCAAGTTCAAGATATTGATATATCTCCCTAGCAATCTCCTTTAAGCATTAATAGTCTTGGTCAAAGTGCTAATAGAACTTATTTTCTTGAGATGACTTATATACCACTCATAGTCGTTGAAAGTGATCGCAAACAAAAATCCTACTGAAATAACATCAATATATTTATGAAACCACATGCATTCCAATATGAGAGCAAAATGTAGAAAATGGTATGAGGCCATACTCATGGAAACAGGATCAGTGACTATAGTTCACCACTATAGAAATAATGATGCAGAAATTGTGTACTCAAAATTCCAAATTCATAAGATCATCTCTTATAGAGACAAGGGACTTGATCCTTTAAAACCAAAGATGTTAAATACCAGAGGATTTAAAATTAAATCCTACCATTATTTCGAATATATAAAAGTATGGGATGAAGTATTTGCTTATCAAAATACCAAGAATTCACATATTGGTATGTGCAGTTTAAAATAATTGAGCTTATAGAATTCCCTAACTGGTTAAAAAATTGGTTCTTTTTATGGGGGATCATGCAGCCAAATACTTCTTACAAAAATGCAAGTATCACATAAAAAGTTCTCTGACTACAATAAACATTGTTTAAAAAGATACTATCATTTATACTTCATGGCCTTATATCAAGTCCATTAGATTCTTAAGTGGACCTATCAGCTCTCAAAAGACGATATGGACAGATGGGATTATATCCCAGAGTTACGCCAACAAATATCAGTAAAATGATGGGACAACTATAAAAATAATTCCCTGAATCTAGAAAAAATTTATATGAAATTAGTACCTTCCTCCTCACAAAATTCTAACAGAATATGCATGTAACAGAATACGTTGCAATAATGCAACAGAAGAATCCAAACTTATCAAAAGCAGAACTTAAAAGGAAGCTACTATTAGCACTTGAAGAAGATGTTGATAAAATGTCTACATCAACAAAAGAAGAAGAGGAGACTGAGGATTATAGCCCCCTAAATGGTGACGATTGTGCAGGGAACAGTTTTTCTCCAATGAATTAAAATAAATTCTTAAGCAGGGATGGTACGACTCCAAATCTACTCAAGATACGTGTCCCTAAAACCACTAACAAAATACAAGGATATTATAGCCACTGATATATTACTGTAGCTACCGACAAACTTTCTACTATAGCAAGAATACGTGGAACCTTTCCACTATGTAAATGGAATCTTACTATAGCTACCGACAAACTTTCTACTGTAGCAAGAATACGGGGCACCTTTCCACTATGCAAATGGAATCTTACTTTCCAAAAGGTGTCGGTGCATTATTAAAGAGGTCGGTGCGGATTTCAAACCATTTCAAATCCGGCTAGGAGGAAGCCACATACGTTGAGAGCAGGCGGAGTGGTGGAGTGCGAGTCTGAGTGTTTGAGTGCTTGTCTAAATAAGAGTCAGAGTATTGTAAGTTTGAGTATTAGAGTTTCAGTATTGGTCGGAGTACTTGTATATTAAGTGTATTGGCTTGATTAGAAGTAAACTACCCTGGTGGTGTATCAAGCTTATCTTATCTGTATCGAGTTTATCTTAAGTAAGTTTTCTGTTTTTATGTTTTATTAGTCGTGGTTCTATTGTTCATGTTGCATTGTTTAGTATTCTCGTTGCTTTGCATTTTATTGTTCTGGTTATGTTAATTAGTTAGTTCTTTCTACTCCGCTGTCATTATTATGGTATCAGAGCACTAATAGTCTATTTTTTATAATAATAGTTAATAATAGTCATTATTAAGTTCTACTTTTGATAATTTTGGATTCTTCTGTTGCATTATTGCAATGTATTCTGTTACATCCATATTAGAATTTTGTGAGGACGAAGGTACCGATTTCATATAAATTTTTTTCAAATGCAAGGAGTTATTTTTATAGATATCCCACCATTTTACCGATATTTGTAGGCGTAACTCTAGGATATAATCCCATCTGTCCATATCATCTTCTGAGGGATGATATTTAACCATGATAAAAGGAAATTTAAAACGTGCTCCATTATTGCAAACTGCCACATCAGATAGTTTATAGTTTATTAACACTTTACTTCAGTCAACGGTGTTTAAAATTTGAGTACTTTTACTAAAGTATTTTGTAGGGACTAAGCCCTCATTTATACAGTTTATATCTGCTCCAGAGTCGATAAGGGCAGTGGTTTGAAAACTATATTCCTTTTGTACTACTATTTTAATGATAGTAAACCATCGTTGAGTTTTGACTTTGTTTAAAAGGTTGATATATTCACAATTTTGAAGTTTGATTTTTTTTCAGCATGTTACATTTGTTTGAACTTTCGGGGTCATTATTTTTTAGAACTTTCGGAAGTGATCTTCCGCTTCAAGTAGTAAAAATTATGGTGATATTCATTCATCAAGTTGCTGAATTTTTCTTCAGTATTTGCATCATGAATACCTTTTTTCTATTAAAAGTAGCATTTGTCATTTCCAAGATTTGAACTCTAGTTTGCAAGGTTATCAATTCATTGCAAACTTCATTTATCTCATGTTTTAACTCAGGAATTGAAGGTTCCCTAATAGTTTGAGTTTTGTTTTGAACCTTTTTTAGGATGTCGTGGAAACTGTATTCTTCTCTTGTTGGTACGAGAGAAGGTTTTGGAGTAGTAGAAGGTTTGGAGTACGAGAGAAGCTTTACTTTCTGTTTTACAAGCATTTTCTATCTCAAAAATTTCTTGGTTAGTATAATTCTGATCTTTTTGTAAGACTTGTAGCTCACCGATGAGAAGTTTTCCCTTCTCATTAATATTCAGTTTTGCAAGTCTTTTGACTAACTCATCAACCAATTCTTTATTAACTTATTTTTTCTTTATTCCTTGCAGGCTAAATTTTCCTGCTTCTATACTTAGTGGTGGTTTGAATAATACTGCTTCCTTTTGATTTTCTTCTTTCTTTTCTTGCCGTACAGATTTCAAATTATTTAACACATTTTTAATTCTAGCGGTTTGTTTTCCTATAGTTTGTAGCAAGAGATTTGTGTAATTATTCTGTTCTATGATATGTGGTATTCCTTCTAATTTGGCCATATGATTTTCAGATTCCTGAGACCCCAACTTAAAGGGTGAATCTTTAGTTTCAAGCTTATCTCTTTTTAATTGTAAACTCGTTTTTGGGGGATGGATAGATTCGACAGTTTCACCTTTGATAGTGTGAAAGATCTGAAAGGCCTTTTAAGCCATATTTATTTTAAACTCTGGAAGATTAATCCCTTCTTTTTTGATAATATGCTTAAGTCATTTGAAGAATTTCATATTCCTTCTACGTTGTATCATAAATTTATTAGACTTTTTATGAAAAGCATCCCTTAATTCTTCTTTAAATTCTTAGAAAAATCATTCCCTTATTTGTCTATTTTCTTCAGAAAGGAAATCCCTTTTAATCCATTCTTTATCAATGAAAAATTCGTCTTGACACTGGATTGCAAGTAGATCAAAGTTAAACTCTGATAAGGTTGGCTCTTCTGGTTTAGTTTGAGAAGAACTAGGAGTGTTAACTCTATATACTGGATGTTGGACTTGATTTAAAGCCTTTCTAAGTCTTTTTAGGATTATTCTTTCATTATGGGCTTTTTCATAATCTGATTGAGGAATAGAGGAGGTTGAGGTTCTTGGCTGATTTCTAGGAAGTGTATTGGAAATACTTAGTCTAGTTTTTTAGACGATGGAAATTGTATTTCAATTTCTCCATCTGGGTATTCGATTATTAGTTCAGGCTCTCCATTTTCAGGAATCTTAGTTTGATTTTCAGACTGAAGAGATCATCTTTCCTATAATTTAACCTGTGTCCAAGATACAACTTAGGTATAACCAGATTAGATTTATCCATTGTTTGAAAGGAAATGGTCTAACCCTTCGTATCCATTTGCCTTGTATTTGGACATAGAGTGTTCATAACTTTATAACATATTCTATAAACAAAAGCTAAGTTTTGAGATCCAGGATCCATATCAAAACCTTGAGTTTTTAGATTCAGAGTTAAAACTTTCAAAAGATTTGGATCAGATAAGGCCACCGAAAAATTCGGAAAGCAATTAAAATATATAAGACCCTTGTAAAGAGTTGATTCGATGATTCCTAATAAAGAATCGGTGAACTTTCTATGTCTGTTATCCCTTAAGCAAAGGAAAACATAGTTGTTTCATCATGTCCTGGTTAAGGGTTTAACAACTATCTGGACTAAGTCAATATGCAGATAGTTAACATATTTTCTTTTATGTTCTTCAACCATCATTGAGGATAGGAGTTGGAAACTATCTTGAGTTTCCATGATAGAAATAGTTTTCTCAATAGTTTTAATTGAGAAGCTATTTTTGAAATCTAAAGTCCCCTTTTTGTAAACATCTGTTATAGGAACTTTTGGGATCTTTCAATTTTGGATTTGTTTTGCGATATTATCAATAATAACTTCTTCCTTATTATTTACACGAAGTGTGCTGGTAGAAGTTGTCCTACTAGATAGTGTTGTAACAAATTTTCCATATGCGATTTTAAAGTCTTAATCTGTATCAACTGGAAACAGTCCCTACACCTTCTCTGCCTTCTGGCTCAACGGCGATATTTGGGTCATATTGACTTTAGATTTGACTAAAAAATCTAAATTTGCACAGTTAATCAGTTCACCACTGAATAGAACTTGGCTTTAATACCATAATAATGACAATGGAATAGAAAGAACTAGCTAATTAACAGAACCAGAACAATAAAATGCAAAGCAACAAGAATAAAATAAAGAAAGCAACATGAACAATAGAACCACGACTAATAAAACATAGGAACATAACACTTACATAAAATAAGCTCAATACAGATAAGATAAGCTTGATACACTACCAGGGTAGTTTACTTCTGCTCAAGCCGATACACTTAATACACAAATACTCAGACCAATATTGAAACTCTCATACTCAAACTTACAACACTCTAACTCTTACTTAGACAAGCACTCAAACACTCAGACTTGCACTCCACTACTCAACTTGCTCTCAAGGTATGTGGCTTCCTCCTTTTATAAATGGGATGTAGCCGGATTTGAAATGGTTTGAAATCCGCACCGACCTCTTTAATAATGTACCGACACCTTTTGAAAAAGTAAGATTTCATTTGCATAGTGGAAATGTGCCACGTATTCTTGCTACAGTAGAAAGTTTGTCGGTAGCTATAGTAAGATTCCATTTGCATAGTGGAAGGTGCCATGTATTCTTGCTACAGTAGAAAGTTTGTCGGTAGTTATAGTAATATGTCGGTGGCTGTAATACCCTTGTATTTTGTTGGTGGTTTTAGGGACACGTGTCTTGGGTAGATTTGGAATCGTACCGTCCCTGCTTAAGAATTTATTTTAGTTCATTGGAGGAAAACTGATCCCTACACAGTCATCACCATTTAGGGGGCTATGATTAAACTTTCTTCTTTTGTAAGAGTATTTAGGTTTAAACCATTCATATCAATGATAGCCTTGTAAAAATTACATTGGTAGGCATTTCCAAGATTATCATCATCTGAATCAGAATCAGAGCTAGTGAGGATCATATCCTCATCATTTATTTCTCCAATTGAAATTTCTTCATTAGAGTTAGAACAACTATCAGAATCATATCTATTCACTAAGAGAATATCAAACAATTGTTTTTTGATATTTTCGTCAATTTCGAGTGCATTGATTTTCTTTTTAACTCTGCATTTATTTTTATAATGACCTACCTTCCCGCAGTTATAACAAACAAGTATCTTTCTTTTTTCATTTTGTTTGAAAGAGTAATATTGCATAAATCTTTTATGAAATGTTTGTTTTATATATATATATATATATATATCTGGAAAACACTAGGCAACGCCTATAGGCGAAAATGAACAGTGATTTCGCCTACCCCATCATCGTCCAAAGTTTATCGCGCTGTTACGATTGTTCGATAGTGTTTTATTTTTCATTTTTTTTCTACAAATCAGAATGACTTGAAATTTAGAGCGTGTATTCATCAAAAATAGGGGAATCTTTCAAATATATATAAAAAATATTTTACATGAAAACATTAACCAAAATACCCCCGAAAAGTTTCAGCAGTATTTTGGTCAAAGTTATTTTTACGGATAATTTTTTTTATATTTTTATTAGATGCGTCTCTATAAGATGTACATACTCTCCAAATTTCAGGTCATTCCGATTTGTAGAAAAAAATAAAAAATAAAATACTACCTGACAATTGTGACCACGCTATGAAATTTGGACAGTAATGAGGATAAGTGAAATCACTATTTATTTTCGTCTACAGGTGTTGGGAATACTTTANATATATATATATATATATATATATATATATATAGTAA
>NW_006499969.1:743742-757697 GCF_000471905.2 Amborella trichopoda | reverse complement strand
ACTATGTACGACGACTATAGTAAGTTAGTAGTAGTAAGTAGAGAGTAAGTAGTAATATACTATTATTTACTTCTACTAGTAGTGGTAGTATATATATATATATATATATATATATATATATATATATATAGGAAAACACTACAAAACACCTATAGGTTAAGTTCTATCGTACTTCATCTACAATTTTATCACCGTTCAAAGTTTACCACATGGTTACAACTGTCTGATAATGTTTGAATTTTAATATTTTCTTACAAATCATAATGATCTGAAATTTTGTAGGTGCCAAGTCTAAAAAATAATGTATTTTGTAGTATATTATTTGGACCGTCCATTAGAGGTGTACTTGATATACAATCTTGGAGCTTTAAATTTCACAACTAGGGGCAGCAACAAATTTTTAGACACTGCACGAAGATTTTTTCCACCAAACGAAGTGCCAACTAAATATTTGATTTTATTCAAAATTTTGAACGGGTGAGAACGAGAACGAGAATGTACGCATGGGGCCGCAACCCGTGCATATCCATATCATCCTCTCTTGAAATTTGAGGTCATATAGTTGAAGAAGCCAGGTTCCGAGCTAGTATGCTGGTGCCACCCTGTGAACTCATTGGAAGTCTGATGCTCCTTCAGGTAAACCCATCTTTTTTTTTGTTTGGTTTTCGAGGTAACAATTTCGAGGTTCGAAATATGTATGTTATTGTACCTATATGTTGGTACAGTCCTAAGGATTTGAGCATTTAAAAGTATTTGAGCGTTTTACAATATTACGGTGCGATCGAAGGGGAAGACTTGTCCCTGTGTGTATGCCAAGAGCCATAAGATAGGTATTCCCAACCCAAGTACGCAAAACTGGTTGGGTTAACCTGGACACAGCGGGGTTACTCGGACCTGCCTAGTGGGCAGTCTGAGCTTGTTCGAGTTTGGTGGTAAATCTCGGGTTTTTTAAAAAAGAATTCAAAAAAATATAAAAACTCCAAAAAATAAATTTATTTCAATATATTTTTAAATATTTTCTATCATTTAGGCAAAGAACGGATTGTCTTTTGGCCATGAATACTTATATTTATAATTACCTATAGAAGAATGATACGCAGTGAAATTTGTTTTCCTACATTCAACTGTTTGTGTTAAGCTTGTGAAAGCCCACTAAAACAAGTGGAATAAAAAACTTGGAATAATGTAGGAAACATGAAGCTTATGGGATTTATTGGGAAACAAAAGTTCCCCAATCAAACAAAAGGCAAGTGCAGCCACATAATGTTCATGATCACCATAATGGATTCTAGAACGTTTCCTTACATAGGGCTTATAGATTCACCACTCCCCACTGCCAACAAAGTTGATCACCATAATGGCTTCTAGAACGGTTCCTTACTTAGGGCGTATAAATTTACCATTTCCCCAGTGCTAACAAAGTTTTGCATTGGCAATCCCATGAGTACTTCAAAATCTCATTGGCAGTCATGTTTAATTGAGAAAAAAGGACAGCACCATAATAACTTAAACCTAAAATTCTGGTGACCTCATCAATTAAAATGATAAATTCACCAGGCCCTAACCAAAAGGTAGAAGTATAGGGTTAACATCTCTAATACCACCTCAATCATATGTCAGTTTATAAAAAAAAATCAACAAACGATAAAAGGTGTAGCAAACCATATATCAAGAGTTCCTTACGATGATTTTGATGTGTGCCTTCCACTCAACCAATCATCAGTAGAACTCCTACAACGAAGTCCAGGAGGTGGCCACTGCATGATAAATACAAATATAGCACTAGTAAACATCCTAACCAACACCCTAAATAAGGGGAAAAAAAAAAACAACTCGAATAAAAAATTTAATAAAAAATAATACAACAAAAGAAGAAGATGGATTAGGATTTAGGAGGGTTACATGTTATGGAGAAGAGCATAACCTATATGCTTGCTATCCGGAGTTGTGAAAGGCGAGACTGAAAAATAACTAAATAATATCAGAAAAAGAAACGAAAAAAAGCCTGCCATTCTGTTTTATAAGGATTTAATACATAAATAAAGGAAGGTGCGACTTGAAATTGCTCCTCGTTTTGGGAACTATTTGAATTAACCCCCTTGTAAAAAGGCTCTATTCCAAATGGTGACCTAACAGTCCACAATTCAAACTTGTGCCAAAAAAAAAACAGAAAATTCATTAAGCTAGAGAAATTAAAATTCAATCAATGCGACAAGATTTAAATCCCGTATTAACAATTTAATACCTACTTTCGGTTTTCAAGCACCACAAAAAAAAAATAAAAAAAAAATAAAAAAAAAATAAAAGAAAAGAAAAGAGAGAGAGAGTAGCAAAATGTATTTTTTTTTTAGGGTGTGGTTGGTATAGAGCCTAGGCTCTAAACAATCAAACTAGAGCCTACCTTCAAATAGTGCCAATAAATATGGTTTTAATATTGAAAATCTTTATGATAGCCTTAAAATATATTTCCATATTTATTTATAAACTTTAAAGCTTCTAAAATAGTGTAGATTGACATATCTATGAAAACTTGAAAATCTTAAAAATTGACTGTCCAAAAATGCGTTATAAAATACACTATTTCCAAAACTTGAAATCCATTTTTTTTTTATGCCCATGCATCTTGATGTCGATATGACCAATTTGAAGATATTTGGGCATCAAAACAACCTCTTCTAGTGAAATTTTTGATGTAGGCTCAAATTTGATTGTTTAGAGCCTCGGCTCTATAGAAACTTTTCCCTTTTTTATATATATAGGGAAATCCAATCTTTTTATTGCCATCCAACTTGCTCACTGACGATGGTTCTACTAAATTATCTCATACGAAAATTACATTTTGCTACCCCTTTTTGTTTTTTTTGAAGGAAAAACACTACTAAACTACATATTAAAGAGAATATCTATTTAAGGAAATGTGTAAAACAAGTGCACTGATTTTTTTAAGGAAATGTGTAAAACAAGTGCACCGATTTGATCGATTTTGAGTTGAGGAACTGCAAGTGCCAACAATTGCTTTTCATAATTAATGGCTATGGGAGGGTATTCTGTTTCCATCCAAAACATAAATTGAGTTATTGTTGATGGTCACTTTTACTAATCTACTTTCTCGTAGGCCTCAAAATTCAAAATTCTATATGATGCAAAGAGGAAAGATTTCTCGTAGGCCTCGAAAATTCAATATGATGCAAAGAGGAAAGATTCATTTTCAGGGTCAGGTTAAAAAAAAACTAAAATTTAAAGAATGAAAATGGAAAAAATTAAATAAGACCACATAAGGTATCTTGTTACATGGAAAAAAAATCAAAAGATCAACTGAAGGATAATAACCTAAATGATAATTCATCTAGCAAACCCAAGCCAAAATAGGAAATTAACACACTTCTCATCTTTTAGAAGCAGCAACACTTACACATTCTTCTTCATCATCATCATCTCAAGAAATTGACTTTTCGCCTTTTAGGAGGAGGAAAATTTGATTCAAACCCACTTGATTCAACAACTCGATCTGACTCTCAAGTAAAGAGACACAATTCTCCTTCGATAACTTGATCGGTCTCCCAAGTAGAGAGACTCGGTTTGTAATGTGTAAAGTCAACATCTACTGGGGAGAAAAACAAACCGCACGATACCCAATCAACAAGCACAACGGAACAAAAAAATTATTCCCCACTTGAGTGAACTTAATAGGAAGTAATCAAGTTGATAGCAATATATCAAACACATTAAAGGCAATTATTAGGCTCCTAAAGCAGCAACCAAATGCATCATAAACACACACATAAACACTACCAATGTTTACGTGGAAAACCTCCCTAAAGTGAGGAGTTAAAACCACGAGACCGTAGTGCACCCAAAGCTTCCACTATCACCAAATAATGGGAATACACAAGAGTCTTCTCTAGTTAAAACTAGAGGTATACAACAATACCAATCATCAAGAATAATAGATTCTTGGCAAATATCATAAACAAGATGAACTCCAAAAAAGAAAAAAATTGAAGAGATCTCACCAAAATAGATGCAGTAAAGACGGCTCTGCAAAACTGAGTTAGAGAACTCCAAACATCAATCATACCGTTCAGAATGAAGAACCATGTGTTGCGAACCCGCTGTCAAAATTTCAGGTCGATCGGACCACGAATGACTATCTGATCGAGCTCATGATGATGACTGCAAAACGCCTCAAAAAACCCAAAATTTTCTCCTCTCCCCTCTTCTCTCTCTTCTAATCTCACTTGTTGAAAACGAATGAGGAAAACCCTCATTTAACATATAACAGGTAAAATGACTGAAATGCCCTTACTCCCTATAGGATTTACTCCATATGGGCTTCACCCAAAAAAATGATGAACTTTGGGCCATCCTCCACATGGAGGGAAACCCAATCCAACAAATCTCCCCCTCCCGACTATGTATAGGGATTCGTCATCCCGGTAATCAAATGACAAACATCAAGCTTCTCCCTTGGTAAAGCCTTCGTCAACATATCAGAGCCATTATGATCAATATGGATTCTCTCAATTTCTAGTGACTTGGAATTTGAAACATCTCTTGTCAAATAATACCTCACATCAATATGCTTTGATCTAGCATGAAAAGTAGAATTCTGACTAAGGTGGATAACACTTTGACTATTACAAAACAACACATACCGCTTTTGTTTGAAACCAAGCTCCTGCACAAACCTATTCATCCAAAGCAACTCTTTACAAGCTCCTGTTGCTACAATGAACTCTATCTCAGTGGTAGAAAGTGCAATACATTTTTGTAATTTTGATTGCCAAGCTACGGCTCCACCTGAGAAAGTGATCAAGTAACCCGAAGTAAACTTACGGGAATCAACATCCCCGATCATATCTGCATCTGTGTAGTCAACCAATAAAGGGCTTTCACTTCCAAAAAAAAATCTCAAAATGGAAGTGCCTCAAAGATACCTCATAATCCACTTGACCGCATTCAAATGCTCTCTTCCTGAATTTGAGAGGAAATAGCTAACTATGCCAACTGCGTGAGCTATGTCTGGCCTTGTGCAAACCATGTCATATATCAAACTTCCCACTCCTGAGGCAAATAGAACTCTTTCCATGTTTTTCTTCTCTTCATCAATAAAAGGGCTCTGCTTGGTGCTCAGTCTAAAGTGAGTAGCAAGAGGAGAGCTAACCACTTTAGCTTTGTCCATCTTGAATCTTTGGAGCACTTTTTCTATGTATGTCTCTTGTGATAACCACAACTTTTTGGCATACCTATCTCGAATGATTCTTATGCCAAGAATCTGTTTTGCTGGCCCCAAGTCTTTCATGGCCAAAGACTTGCTCAACTGCTTCTTCAACCTGTCAATCCTCGAAGCATTCTTGCCGACAATCAATATGTCGTCTACAAAAAGAAAAAGAATAATAAAGTCATCATCAGATAATTTCTTAACAAAAGCGCAATGGTCAGAAGTAGTTTTTTTTGTATCCTTGCTTCCACATAATTGACTCAAACTTCTTATACCACTGTCTCGATGCCTATTTCAAGCCATAAATATTTTTCTTCAATTTGCACACATAATCCTCTTTTCCTTTCACCTTGAAACCCTCTGGTTGCTCCATGTAAATCTCTTCTTCCAAATCACCATGTAGGAAAGCAGTCTTCACATTCATCTGCTCAACCTCTAAGTCAAGACTAGTTGCTAAACTAAAAACCACACAAATGGATGACATATTTACAATTGGAGAGAACATCTAATCAAAATCAATGTCTTTTCTCTGACTGAATCCCTTGACAACCAATCTAGTTTTGTGTTGTAGACGTGAGGTGTTTTCTTCTTACATCACCCTATACACCCACCTATTCTTCAAAACTCTTTTGCCCTTAGGGAACTTCACCAACTCAAAAGTATGATTCTTAAGCAATGACTTCATCTCATCTTGCATGGCTTCAACCCACTCATTCTTGTGTTCATCTTTTATCGCTTCTTCAAAACACTCTGGTTCTCCCCCATCAGTTAATAATATGTACTCATATGTGGAATACCATGTGGAAGGCCTTCGGTCTCTAGTAGACCTCCTGAGTGGAACAGGTGGTGGAACTTCTGGTACTGACAAGTGCTCATGAGAACCATCATCTGTCTCAACCTGTATAGGAACATCTGCATCACCTGTACCCTGCTGGTCATTCTGAACTTCATCTCCCACCTATTTTGGCACCGATATTGGAGGAACTGGATCCAAGTCAATCAAATCATCACTATGTTGAGGCACTATCTTCTCTATCTTATCAATATTCCATATGGTTTGATCTTCCATAAATACAACATCTCATCTTCTAATAATTTTCTTCTCAATTGGATCATATAACCCGTAGCCAAACTCATCCTGACCATAATCCACAAATATACATTGTCGTGTCTTAACATAAAGTTTAGACCTCTCGTCTTTGAGAATATACACAAATGCCTTGCATCCAAAGATACGCAAATGATCATAAGAAACATCTTTGTCTGTCCAAACTCTGTTACGCACATCAAACTGTAATGGACCACATGGTGTCAGATGTAACACGTGTACAACTGTACTCAAAGCCTCACCCCAAAAGGATCTAAGCAACCCTGCTTGTGAAAGCAAACATCTGACTCTCTCTACCAGTATCATGTTCATTCTCTCAGCTAAATCATTCAACTGAGGAGTCTTTGGAGTTGCTTTGCTGCCGAATACCCTGTTTTTTGCAATAATCAGCAAACAATCATGAATACTCTCCCCCCATTATCTGTGCAGATGTATTTCAACTTCTTTCCAGTCGGTCTCTCAACTGAAGCCTGAAAATGCTTGAATACATCTAGCATCTGATCCTTTGTCTTCAAGTTGTAAACCCATAACTTCCTTGAATGATCATCAATGAAGGTTACAAAACAGAGAGAGTCGTCAAGCGTTATTGTCTTCATAAGACC
This sequence comes from Amborella trichopoda, assembly GCF_000471905.2. The sequence goes on along the minus strand of NW_006499969.1, from coordinate 750,766 downwards.
GCACACATCGGAATGTACCAAATCAAGTACATTTGACTTCCTTGAGGGAGGAGAACTCTTGAAGGAAACTCCATTCTGCTTCCCTGTCAAGCAATGAGCACATTTTTTCAAATATAAACCATTCATTCCATATAAGAGCTTCTTATTGGACAATATCATCATTCCCTTCTCACTCATTTGACCGAGTCTCTTGTGCCACAACTCAATTGTATCATCATTCTCCACTGCATTTATAATGCCTTTGGAGAGCTTTGCCTACAATAAGTACAATGTCGAACACTTGTTTCCTTTTTCCACAATCATAATACTCTTTATGAGTTTCCATTGACCATCACTGACGGTATTACAAAATTCCTCATCATCAAGTCTACCTGCAGAAATTAAATTTAAACGGATGTCAGGAACATGTTTCACATCCTTGAGAAGTAACATTGTTTCAGTATTGGTTTCCAAACAAACATCTCTTTCTTTACATTTTTCCTTTTTATTTTCTCTCTTAACTTTCGACAATACTTCTTGGTATCGCCCTTTAGACCACAATGATAACACTCAACATTTGTAAATTTGTTGGACTTACTTCTGGTCTTGTCTATATTCTTCGAACCTCAGCTCTTACTCCTCCCCCTTTTCTCGATGACCAAAGCATCTGATTGTGAAAAGGAACCACGTGACTTTCTTCTCATCTCTTCATTCAGAACACTACTCTTAGCCAAAACCATCAAAATTATACCATCTGGAGCTGAGTTGTATAATGACATCCTAAACGTCTCCCATGAGTCCAGCAAAGTACCAAGAAGCCATAATCCTTGTATCTCTTCATCAAACTTGATACCCATCGCGGGCAACTGATTAATGATTCCTTGAAATATATTCAAGTGATCTGTTAATAGAGTTCCATCTTGGTATCTCAAAGCCATCATCTGTTTGATCAAAAATAGTTTATTATTCCTGGTCTTTCGAGCATACAAGTGCTCGAGCTTAGACCATAAAGTGTGTGCTCCACTAATATGGTTCAACTCATTGTCATCCACCCACTGTCTAATGTACCCACACACTTGCCGATGAAATATATTTCATTCCCTATCAGTCTTATTAACGGGTTTCTCACTAGCAAAAACCGGTAGATAATAATCTTTCAAGTAAAGAAGGTCATCCATTTTTCCATTCAAAAAATGATAATTTGAACATTTAAAGTAACAATTCTACCTGTATTAGTTTCCATTGTTCAATCCAAGATAAATAATTCAGCAATCACAAAGCTTAAATTCAGCAACCACAACGCTCTGATACCACTTTATTGGGGAGAAAAATAAACTGAGAGATACCCGATCAACAAGCACTATGGAACAAAACAATTATTCCCCTCTTGAGTGAACCTAATAGGAAGTAATCAAGTAGATAGCAATATATCAAACACATTAAAGGCAATTATTAAGCTCCCAAATCACTAACCAAATGCACCACAAATACACACATAAACACCACCAATTTTTACGTGGATAACCTCCCCAAAGTGAGGAGTAAAAACCACGGGACGGTAGTGGACCTAAAGCTTCTACTATCACCAAATAATGGGAATACACAATAGTCTTCTCTAGTTAAAACTAGAGGCATACAACAATATCAATCATCAAGAACAATAAAATCTTGGCAAATATCATAAACAAGATGAACTCCAAAAAAGAGAAAATTGAAGAGATCTCACCAAACCAGAGGCAGCAAGGACGGCTTTGCAAAACTGAGTTAGAGGACTCCAAACATCAATCATACCATTCAGAATGAAAAACCATGTGTTGCGAACCTACTGTCAAAATTTCAAGTCGATCGAATCACGAATGGCAATCCGAGTGAGCTCTTGATTATGAGTGCACAACGCCTCAAAAAACCCATAATTTTCTCCTCTTCCCTCTTCTCTCTCTTCTAATCTCACTTATTGAAAATGAATGAGGAAAACCCTCATTTAACATATAGTGGATAAAATCACTGAAATGCCCTTACTCCATATAAGATTTACTTCATATGGGCTTCACCCAAAAAAAAGATGAACTTTGGGCCATCCTCCACATGGAGGGAAACCCAATCCAATTGCATCCACACTACCTTTGCATATCCATTTGCTAACGATCTCCTCTGACCCTCTGTTTTTCAAATTATATCTTAATAAACATTTGGAGTAAGTCAATATAAGCATCTCTCCATTAAAAAGGACAGGTCATGGAGGTTTAGAAGCAATGTACCTTGCACCCAAATCTAGATTAAGAACTTCCCCCCACTTACCATTTATCAGGGCCCATATCTGCACTCTATTAGATTCAGTTACTTGGGCATAATAAACTTGACTTTTCCACCCCAATAATCGATGACGAAATGCATTTTAACCCCAATTGCAGCAGGAATGATGTCCAAGTCTCCCATCTCCACGTCGTAAACCCGAAGCATATAATTCAACCGCCAATCCGGATATAATTTGAGGTATTATTTACATTTGATAAAGAACATATTGTCATGATCTCCATATAAACAACATATTGTCATGATCTCCATTTATCCATACGTGATAACCGATGAGTCACTCTGCTGATCAAAATTGGACGGCTGGATGGTATGGGAAGCATAGATCTTCTATGTTATAGGGGACGTATAGAAACCTTTCCCTTATATATTATCATGATCTTCATTTATCCATACGTTGATTTTGTTTCCACTTCTAAATTTAAGAGGAATCATACTCTACAAGAAATCATTGATATGTATTAGGATTCCTTATAATTTTAATTCCCTATTTTGTGTACTCTTTGTCTTGGCTTCTGATTTCAATATACATCTTGTATACCATATGCTCCAGCAGGATCATACTGTAAATTAACTCCCGAGAAAAAAAAAAAAGGATTTTGTAAGTTTTTTATTTGAATTTTTTAGATCAAACTGATAATAAATAGATAATTATTTTGAAAAAAAAAAGATTTTTAGTCCTTGATTTCGCCCTCCAAAAATTTCCTTTTATTTATATCACCCATCATTTAAACGGTTGTTCATTGGCACACTAATAAATCCCATTCGCCTCAAGTATTTTTGTGTATTTTAGTTTATAAAGATAAATCTCCATTTTTTTTTTATTCTGAACCACATGATGTCATTTCTTCATCTATCAATATGTATCCCATGTTCTTTACTCATATCCATTCTAGATTTATAATAGTGGAAAACTCTGCTATTCCTTGGTTTTTGCTAAGTATTTAAGTGTGCCCCTATTTATTTTAAGAAAAAAGTTTATATAAGGTGTCAACCTTATACTGTAAAAGTAAAGTGGACCTCAAAAACCCATCGAAGAATGTTCTTTTGTCACTAGAAAACTCTCCAATAGATCATGTTAATCTCGATATGTACTTTCATTTTTAAGATTTTCAAGTGTTCATAGATCTGCTAGATCTACACTATCTTTGGAGCTTTTAATTTTATAATAGCGGTGAAAATTAGACTCTTAGGCCATGATGAGAGTCTCGGTGCTGAAAATACATCTTGTAACGAGACTTTGAGGTGCACCTTATCTTGATTGTTTAGGGTTAACACCTTAGACAAACCTCACCCTTGTTTTCATGTTTATTTTGTTTCGAAGTAATATGAGGAGTAACACCGTCTCTGCTCTTTTTTAGTGTGAAGTTTTGATCAATTTTTTGTTTATAAAATCATGGGGTTCTCAATATGAATATTCTGCGTTTCTAAATAACATTTAGGATATATTTTATATTCATTTATTCACCATCCATTGTATAATTCATTACTATCAGTGGGTGGCTTCCCCACAGACCGAAACCCATATTAATGTTCTAAGAATAGGAGTGGTGAGAAATAGATAGGGAGGGCAAGAGAGGGAAATCTGTATTTATGCTTGCAGTTTACTCTATTTGACTTTTTCACTATAGGATCCCTGTTCTCGTTTCTTGATTCATAAGGCCTTTTGGGTGCCCTTGTTGCCCAATAGAAGGATCTGCCGTTCCATGGCTTAATTGTTTTCCTCATAACCATTGTAGTGATCTTACATGCTGTGTTGTTAATACTAGTAATATGCACGTGCTATGTACCTGATATTGTGTTAATCACAAAAATATACTTATCGTCAAAAAACTTTTTTAATAGAAAAGGCCCTAGCTAAAATAATTTAATGAATTTATCTTCATAATTGAGTATTTAATAAATTAATTATAAATTTTATATTAAATATTATTTTAATATAAAATTAATTAACACATATCCATTTGAGAAACAATTAAAACAAAAAAGACAATTTAAATAAATAATTCAAATTATATTAAAAATACACTATTTTTTGAGCTTTAAATTTTATAATTAGAGATGAAACTATTTTTTAAGGCTATCACAAAGATTTCAAGTATTGAAAATACATTTCTTGATACTATTTGAAGGTGGGCTCTATTTTGATTGTTTAGAGCCTCGGCTCTATACAAACCGCACCCTTTCTAATATTACTCCACAAATTATATCAAATTTTAAAATTTTGGTTTTCCATTTAATTTTAAAAAGTATCCACAAATGAAAAAAAAAAACAAGGAGAAGAGGAAAAAAAGGACTTCACATAAACTGGATTCTTTAAGCGAGAGGATAGAGAACCCCCAAGTAATACCTTAGATCTGGAAGATGTGACAAAATGGGAAAAAGAAAAAGACGAAGAGTATTTGATGGGTCATGGAATACAGTTGTTGGAGTGCATTTGCAGTAAACATGGTGCCTTAGTTAAGATATTTAAAACAACTGGAATGGTGCTTTATAAAGGAAAAATGGCAGTGCAAAAAAGAATGAAAATTTGCTTTTTTAAATCTCAAATTCCTCTTTTTTAGATTCATGATCATCACGATCAAGATTACGAACCCCTTAACAGTTCGGACCCAAATACATCTCTAAGATGGACTTTAGAGAGGTGAAGCACATAAATAGATGAGTCAAGTGAACTGGCCTCCCTTCAATACGGAAAAAAAAATCCCAACTCATTGGTAAGAGTTGCCAGAAGAATGCTTATACTTCACCACCCATTTTGTAAGGGGCAAGCTTTGTGTACTTTCCCTAATGGATAGTAGTTATATACTTCCCCTTGTCTAGCCTTGAATGAACGGCTGAGATGGATCCAATTACAATGTCAACCCTCTATATTGTTTTTTTTTCTTTTTTTTAGTTTTTTTCTACAAACTATTTAGACACCAAATTTTGGGCATCCACTCCCCTCTTAAACTCGCACATGAAAAAATAGTAATAAAATAATCTTGATAAAATAAAATAACCAAAATATCCTTAAAATTTTTAGAGGTATTTTAGTCATTTTATTTTTAAAAAATATTTTTTTTTAAATTTATTTTAGGTTAGCCTATTGAGATGATGATACATACCAAATATTATATTAATATAATTTGCAAAATAAAAATAAAATGCTCTGAGATGTTGGATCTAGATCAAATGGTCCATAACTTATATGATATAAATTGGACAGGGGAACATATAGAACTTCTATTCTGTAGGAGTAGTACAAAAACCTTTTCACTTATCTAAATTCCCCTTCCCATACAAGATACCAAGACCAAGTGCTAGAAACAAATTGAATGTTCAAGCAAAACACACAGAAACCCAACAAGAAAAACCATGAAAACCAATAAACAATGGCAAAAAATTAAAAAAATTAAAAAAAATCTCACGAAAGGACTAACTTTATCCTAGCCCCCTCTCGCCCTGCCCTGTTTTTTTTCATGCCATCATTCGTATATTTACACCTTCACAAGAATCCCATCTTATAGTAAACTTTTATTCTCAATCCATATATTATAAACCACACTCTCTGAGTGTGCTCTCCCATGGCAAACCACACTCATTCTCTCTTTGTCTCTATTTGTGAAGTGTGGCAAGCACACAGCCAATGGTACTAGCTTGAGACACCAAGCCAACCATTACAGGAATAGGCTCAAGACTAGGAGGTAAGGGTGGTAGGGATACCACAATATGACATGCATTTTATTTCTATAGATAAAAAACACTTTTTCCATTGAACTAGTAAAAAAAAGAAAAAAAATAATCATAAGTCTTTGAAATCGATATAGTGCACTCTCTATTTCCACTAGTCCTTTGCTAATTTGTTAGGCTTCCCGCTTGAGAGGAGTTGAGTTTATATGGCTCGAAGTCCGGCTCCCTGCTGACCATGCCACACTCGATGTAGCCCATGACGAGCGCCCTGATAGGGGCCAAAGGTCCCAATGGCTTCGAGCTATGATCTTCAGAGCCAATGATGGTCTAGTCTCAACCGCTTCACTAATGGTCGGTATTGGAGTGGCAATGAGGATCATCGATCCATGTTGGTCTCAGGCCTCGCTGGAGCTGTCGTGGGAGCATGTAGCATGGCGGTTGGAGAATTTGTCTGTGTCAACCCAACGAGATACAGAAAAGGCGGTCTCCACATCCAAGTTCGACGCAGATAAGCTCAAAATTGTACACAATCATGTTCAGGTTTTGAAATCAATCATTGAGGATCAAGAGAAACAAAGGCTTAGAGTCACCCAAAAACAATTGTACCATTGTTTTCAAGGATGTTCGTATGAGGCCAGGATCATGGTGCTTGCAGTGGTGAGCTCCATGGCACTAGTAGTGCTTGGAGGTGTTGGAGCTAGGCTTGGGGGCTAGCAATGCTTGTGACCTATTGGTTGCTCAAGCCTTCTAAAAAAACTAGTGGTTTAAAAAACGGATCGGTGCATCGGATCAGGCATCCCAAAAACCGATCCGGATCGGTGAATTGACGATTCGGATCGGAAATCGGGCCGAATCTCTTAAATTAAGTCTTAAAAAAATCCAAAACAATTATTAAAATTCATTATAAATGTTGTTTTTTAGGAATCCAATAAGAAATAGGGGTGCTACATTATTAACTTTCATTATTTTCATCAATTTATTAATATTGAGATGTTCTTTTCCTGTATGAACTTATGTTGACCATTAAATTTACATCACACAAAAGAAATCATAGATTTAT
>NW_006499969.1:732184-743456 GCF_000471905.2 Amborella trichopoda | reverse complement strand
TATTGTGTTATCTTTTTTTTTTTACAAGAAAAATATGATACTTGTTGATTGTCTTTTTCTTTTTTTTTGACAAAAGAAGAAGATGTTGTATTACATTTCGTTTTTCTTGTTTTATTACTTTTTATTTCTTTTTACAAGAAAAATAAAAAAATGATGTTGCCAAAGTACATTTTATTTTTTTATGCCTTTTGTTTTAGTTTTTTGCAAGAAATACTTGTTATATTACCTTGTATTTTTTTACAAGAAAAATAAAAAAATGTTGTATTATCTTTTTTATCTTTATCTTGAAAAGCCTTTTATTTTTTATTTTTTATTTTTTCTATTTTTTTATAACAGTATTTTCTGCCTTTGTTTATTTTTTTTTGACAACAAAAATAAATGAGGACGCGCATTAAGGTTCAAACTCTAGACGTCCACCAAAAAATCGGAATTGTCAACCAACACCGCCACGTCACCTAATGTGATTTTATTAGAAAGTTGGATAGTCTTCTCTCTCCTGTTTTTTATTATCTTGATGCCTAACACATATGAAGCTTCTCCAAGATCCTTCATATCGAAATATTGTGCAAGAAAATTTTTCGTCTCTACTACTAGGACAATTGAGCTACTAACAATTAGCATATCTTCCACATGTAACGATATAAAGACCACATCACTACCACTGACCTTTTGATATATGCAATAATCATCATTATTTGTAAAGAATCCTGTAAAAGCAAGGGCCTCTTGGAATTTTATGTACCACTGTCGCGATGCTTGTTTCAAGCCATAAAGAGATTTATTAAGTTTGTATACAAGGTTCTCTTTCTCTTTTTCCTCAAATCCCTCAGGTTGGGTCATTTAAATTTCTTCTTCTAAAGACCATTTAGAAAGACTATAAGGATTCAGATGGATGGAAATTTGGCAACAGGGGAAAAAGTTTCCTCGTAATATATCCTTTCTTTCTGGGTGAAACTCTTTGCAACCAACCTAGCTTTGTATTTTTCTATTTTCCCTTCAGAGTTCAACTTTTTCTTAAAAATTCACTCACAACCAATGGCCTTACGTTTTTCAGGTAGGGGTACTAAATCTCATACATGGTTTTGGTTAATGGAAGCATACTCATCTTTCATAGCTTCTACTCAGTATTCTCTTTCAGGATAGTTCAAAACTTCACGGTGAGTTCTAGGTTCTGAATCTGGATATTCCCCAACCTTATCAAAATGTTCTCCAAGGTAGACAAAATGCTCTAAGTAAAGAGGTAATCTACGGACTCGGTTACTTCGTCTTGGTTCAGGTAAAGGTTCACTTTCTTTAAGAAGCTCAAAAACAGGTTGGGTTGGTTTAAAAATTTCAGGTTCATGATCTCGAACTACATCCTTGTTTTTGGCCTCCTCATAAAAGTTAGCTCGTTTTCTACTCACCCTTGCTTCAAGGAACTCTTCCTCAAAGAAGTGAGCATCGCGGCTTTCAATAACCATACCAATTTCAAGGTTGTAGAATTGATACCCCTTACCATGATCTAGGTAACCAATGAAAATGGATTTGATAGTTATGGGTTGCAATTTGGTTCTATTTTGATGTGGGATAAGGACATGGGCTGAGCAACCCCAAACTTTCAGGTGTTCAAGGAAGGAAGTACGACCTGTGAAATTTCTTGAGGAGTAAGTAGGAAGCATTTGTGGGAATCCGGTTAAGGATGTAACATGTCGTTAATACGGCTTCACCCCAAAACTCCAATGAGAGATTTACATGCCCCATCATACTCCTTACCATTTCTACTAAGGTCATATTCATTCTCTCAGCTACACAATTCTTTGAAAAGGTTAGATGAATATTCTCCCCCTCTATCGGTTTTAATGACTTTACTTTTCAGTTGGTTTGATTCTCTACTTGGGCCTTATATTCTTTGAATTTTTCTAGGGCTTCTAATTTTACATGAATAAGGTACACATGGCCATATTGCGAGCGGTCATCCATAAAAGAGATAAAATATCTTTTTTCACTTTTGGTGATCACATTCATAGGTCCCAATATGTCACTATGAATGATTTCCAATACGCTAGTAGCTCTTTTTGCCACGGTGGTATTTTTTCTTATTAGTTTTTCTTGCACACAAGACTCGCACATTTTCGATAAATCTCCTTTATAATTATAAAGAATCCCGTCCCTTTTTAATCTTTCCATTCGTTTGATATTAATGTGTCCTAACCTAATATGCTATATGGTAGCATCTAATTCATTAGGGGACGAGACATAAGCAATCATCTTTTATTTCAATAGTAAATAGCCCGTCTACAAGTCGTCCAGTCATGATCATATCTTTTCCCTTCTTGACCATCACTTTCTCCCCAATGAAAGTGGTTATGAATCCAGCCATAGACATCTTAGGAACCGAAACCAAGCACTTTCTCATATCAAGAGCATAAAGTGCTTGTTTTAGAATCAAGGTGCTCCCACTCTTTAGTTTCAGCTCAAAATCTCCAACTCCAAGTGCATCAATGTTGTTGTCCTGCTGACCTCATAGGAGTGAAAAAACGGTAACCTTCCTTGATGTTTGTGACATGGGTCGTAGCCCCCGAGTCAAGACACCAAGAAGCTTCATTGGGGTCAGCTAGCATGAACTCGAAAACCACACATGTCAATTCCTTGTTAGTTCCACCAGATTTGTTGAACCGACAACTATTGGCTATGTAACCCACCTTCTTGCAAATAAAACACGTTCGAGTCTCTCTCTTTGCTCCCTTATTTACAAAATCTCTTCTTTTGAAATATATTTTCTTTTCAAAAGTATTTCTTCCCTTTCTTTTCTTAAATTTAAAAGATGATTGAGATTTTACCATATGCACAGCATCCCTTGCAGTTTGCCTTGAACTCCTCCTTTCTTCTTCAGATTTGATGGTCGTGATGGGTTCCTTCAATTTTGGTGCATTTCTTCTAACAGAGATGGAAGATATGAAAGACTCCCATGAATTAGGAAGAGAATTCATTAAATGAATCGCTTGCATAGATTCATCGGGCTTCATGCCTGTATCTTCCAAATCTCTAACTAGCGCACGAAACACTTGCACATGATCTACAAACTTGATACCTTCTACCATTTTTAAATCATTATACCTTCTCATAGCCATAGTTTGCTTCATGAGAGAGGGTTCAGCATATTATCTTTCAAGTTTATCAAAAATCTTACTTGCAGTATAGATCGACTCGTACTCAGAAGCATAAGAGTCAGTCATGGCACATAAAAGAATGTGCTTGCATCTCAAGTTCCTCCTCTTCCAATTGACATACTCACCTTTGATTATTTGAGATGAATCGTCAGTTGGACGATGAAGTCGGTTCTCAAAGAGTACCTCAAGCAAGTTTTCTTCTTAGAGAACAAATTTGATTTTTCTTTTCCATGAAGCGCAGTTGGTCCCATCAAACCTTTCAGTTTTCAGGATCTTAGAGATGAAGGTACGAGCAGCCATTATATTATATTCTCAAGAAAAAATAAGAAAAGACTCATAATGGCAATCAAGTAAAACTAGCTCTGATCCCAATGAAAAAAAAACCTATGTAATCTTTTGCCAAGGAAATACATTTTTTTATTTTTTTTTAATAATAATCAGCCCTTATAATTTTGGCGACAAGATCACTCACATATGATCTTATTACAAACAATAGAAATTCCAAAAATAACTAATACATCAATAAAATAAATCTCAACAACTTGATGCATTCATACAACCTAATATTGTGCTTGATAATATAAAATAAAAGAACAAACAATTAAAAGAAAAGATGTCGGAGATTACCTCAACCAGGCTTTTTACACCCCACACCGAGTCACCACATCCAATGGCGCAGGATCAGCGGTCTAACTTCAATCTCGAACCGAGAAAGCTAATTTCAACCAAATTAGGTAACCACATTTAAATCTCTACAAAACCCTAATTCCAAAATAATTAGGCTCAAACCTTAATTTTTCCATCCCTTAGATTAGATCATGAGAGCGAGAGAGAGTCTATATGTTGGGGCGTGCCCCCTATGGTCTTTTTAGGAGAGAGAGAGTAGAGAGAGAAAATCATAGAGTAGAGAGAGAGGGGGATGGCCTCTAAAGAAGAGAGAGAGAGTTTATGGGAGAGGGAGAGGTGTGTAGAGATGAGTGGGAGAGCACCCTTATTTATAGTGAAATTTAGGTCTAGGGTTTTTTTTATGGTTTTCCATAGTTTGCCTCTTTCTTGAGATTGAATATGGACCATGGTGACTTATGGGGTGAGAGATCTGAGCCATCCATTCATAGATGGGTCATCAATGTTATGGAAGGTGCATGAATCATTATCACCCCTTTTTTTAAACCATTTTCCATTAATATATTTAAATAAATTAAATCTATTAAAGATATAGTGCATACCATAAATTGCATATTCCATCTCATATTTTCTATAAGAATATTTCAATAAAATCAAGTCAAGATATTTATTCAAGATAATATATGGTCAATATTTCCTAATCAATATTTGACCATATGCTACAAGATATAGTTACCATATTTAATAAACTTGAAGACAAAGCAACAAGAGAAGGTATCCAAGGGTGGGGCGTGCCACCCATGTATGGTATGTCGGGCCGCATCTAATACCCACATGGTAGGCCCATGTGCACTATGGGCCCCTATGTATTTTTTTTAATAAATATTTTAAAATTAAACAAAATGAATTTTAAAACATTATAACTTTGTAAATTAATAACTTCATTTTTATAAGTCGAAAAATAAGAAATAAAATATCAAATGACTTATAAAAATTCAAATAATAAATTTAAAATAATTTAATAATAAAAAGAACAAAATTAAATTAATATGATGGGAAGTGGATCCATATGGTTCAGGAATTTAATCAACGATCACGGGGTACTCCACCTTCAACTGTGGACTACAGACCACACTTGCTTTATCAAACTGACCCAATATTTCCCATAACCCACAGTCCAAGCAAGGGCTCATTAGCAGGCTACCAAGTCACCACGACCTGATGCGACTACAGCCCTATGACGCATAGGGGTATCTCTCGCACATGCATATGCTTCACCCAAAGGTGGATATCCAGCTTTTCCGAATGATCTATCTATATGTATGTCGTGTGATGGAATATGGATGAAGTTTTGGCCCCCGTCTCTGTAGGCCTACCATCACACACAAGGGTCACACAGTCCCTTGGCTCACTCATCTAGACATAAGCTCTGATCTCATCAAAGGCTAACTCAAAAATCCTTCTCGGTTTATATTTTATGTTCAGGTACTTTGGGTTTTCTAACCGACTGGCCCAGATCATCAAGCACAGTCCGATATCCGCAAATATCATTTGCTTAGTATGGTCTTCGAGGGACCACACTCCCACTGAGTTTATGTTCTACTATAATAAGTGTCGTTCATTACACACTTAGCGGCAATCTTCCTAAATGTGAGGGGGGACCAAGCATGGAGGGAGATGTTGGAGACTGTGAGCCATACTTTCAAAGGGCGGGTGGAGCCAAGCCTCGGAGACCACTCCCTCAAGGAGAGAGTCACTCCTTTAAAAGACAAGGAAGGAGGAGAGCTCAAGGCAGAGCGAGCTTCTAGAACGGACGGAAACGAGAAGAGGAAAGAGCCATCAGATAATTGCTTACACAAGAGATTGGGCTCTTTCCATACGCGTTGGCCCCATGTTTCAATCGCTCTGAAGTCGTCCCTTAGGTGAAAAGTACCCAAGGAGGAACGCAAGTTAGCAGATAAGGGCGCTGAGACCTCGGTGGGCACCGACACAGAATGGGGGATGAAAGGCATACAAAACATAGGAGGTGAGGGTGAAGGCGAAGCGGTGGAGGGAGGACGAGAGCCTCCTGCAGTTGAGATTGTTGGGGCCTGCAGAACTTGAGCGAAGGAAGGCTTAGAAGGGAGCTTAATCAGCGGCCTAGGATGGGGAGCCCCACCAGGAAGTAAATCTGCACCTGAAGGCGAGACGCTAGAGGAGGACAGTTTTTTCGAAGCCGATGTAAGAGGGGAGGGGGCGTGCAAGTAAAAGTTATAGATACTGTTCCAATCTGAGGGGGAAAACCGTTGTCCGGGCAGTTGTCGCTTCTTCCTCACCATATTCAGCGAAACCTTCGTCTAAGCGGTTGTCGTTTCTTCCTCACCATATTCAGCGAAACATTCGTTGAAAGGGTTCAAACAATTATTTTGAATAAACTTCGCCATGCATAGTTCTAGCTAAGTCTACCTGGGTGCATATATCAAATTGATTTCAAAAGTAATAAATGGACTAAAATGCTTCTTGCTTGCACAATTCGATGAAATGTGTGCAACGGTGCATGTCTACCGTTGTTAAGCACAGCCAAGAGCCAACACACACCAACCTACAATATTTTGTACTGCTTATACAAAATAGTGAAGTATCGCAATGCAACTCAACCTCAAATAGAAAGAGCTCCACACTCAGGGCTACAGGCTTGAGTTCAACTGAACATCCTCTTACATTATCATTTACATTCCGCCAACAGTTTTTATGCAGCACAGTAATAAGCAAATAGTTTTAAACTTTAGCATAAGAATGAATATTAAGTAGCAAGAATTGCCCCTGAAGTCAACATCAAAAAAAAAAAAGGAATGTAACTACTTGACGGCACAAGAAACATAATTGATATAACAATAAAAAACATTTTAAATAAACAGTATGTATTAATTGGGAAAAGAATACTTCATTGGTTTTAGCCGTGAGAAGTTTTGAACACACAAATGCTAGGAATAAATGAAAATGATCAAACTTCAAAAGAACAAACAAGGATTAGTTGTTCCCAAGTCAGCCTGTCACTCCTCCAAGGTTTTATCTCTTTCTATAGCATCAGCCATCAAGCCGTAAAGAACTAGATTTTGAAGCATATGGATATACAAATATGTATACCCAAGCCAAGTGCACGCCTCCCTTGCATTCTGAACAGTCCCAAGAACAATTTCAGCATTCAGCTGATCAGCCAGCTTGGACACAAACCGACTCTCAATGGGCAGTTGCTCATTCATTACAGAGAGATAATATTGCTGCTCACTGTGCCTAGTCAATATTATTCCCTCACCATAAGTATCATACCGGGGCCTTCCAGCTCGACCAAGCATTTGCATAACATCCAATGGACTCAGCTCATTCCATGCCCCTTTCTCAGGGTTGTAAATTGCAGTCCCTTTTACAATAACTGTACGAGTAGGCAAGTTCCCCCACCCCCTCCCCCCCGCATGCAAGAGGGGCAGTTGAAACCAAAACAGGAATAATTCCTTCAGAGAAAAGACCCTCAACAATTGTACAATCAGCCCTGGTCATCCCGGCATGATGAATGGCGAACCCATAGGGCAAAAGGTCTTTGAGATCAATGCTCTTAACATTATCAGCTTCAGTCTGAAGAATCTCACGACTTGCACTGTCTTCCTTTAGGAAACGACCCAATGTGTCGTTCACAAGGTGTATCTCTTATGGCTCGAACAGTTTTCGCTGTCTCATTTCTTGAATGGACAAAAACAAGAACCTGGCGTTTCCCAGCGAAAGCCTCAACCTTCTTGTAACATATATCATTCATCAACTAAAACCTTTGAAGGGGCTTCTTCACTGTGATGCCAATATATTGTTGGGCAAGGGGGCAAGACTTATAGCCATTGTTAAACTAAAATACTGGAAACAATGCTTTAAGTCACAGGTCCCTGGTTATCATGGAAAAGGTGAATATTATCAATAACGAGCAGTTTAACAAGTACGGACTATGTAAGATCCCCTGATTTCCTTATGATAATATCCCACTTCTCTGGGGTCGTAAAAATTATTTGGGTGTCTTCTATTTGTTGGCGAGAAAGTGTCTGGTCACCTGTAAGCTCCTTAACTGAGACCCCATAGGACTGTAACACTTTCGACAAGTTCCCAACCACCTCTGCAACCAAAGCTTTCATTGTAGCGACATAGACAATCTTGTAACTGTTGTTGTCAAAAGGCCCATCAGCATTTCGGTGCAAACCAATTTGTTGAAGTATAGTGAGCATAGCCACATTGGTCTTTCCAGCCTCTGTAGGGGCACAGAGGAGGATATTCTCAGGGGCAGTTTCATATACCCGGCTTTGCACCCTATTCAACTGCTTCATGCCACTGAAAGCTGGTTGAGCCCATTCTGGCAAAACTGATATCTTTATCAGTTCTTCACCCGAAGCCATGGGTTTTGACTTCAAGGCTGGTACATGCACCTCTTCATAACCTCTTTTTGGGATACGATAACAACCAGTGGGGAACTTACCTTTCTGAAATGCAAGGCTTTCTAAATCAACCAATTTCCTTTGGCCTTTCAGCCAGCAATTCTCCACCGGAAACCCATCTATCTCAAGCGTTCTCTCTTTATCACCATCATATTTCAACCTTCGGGCTTCATCCCTAATGCTCTTCTTAATATTCTTTTGCCACTCTGCAGCAGTTGCCCTAGAAGCACGAAGCTGCTCCAAAATTGCAACCAGTCCAGGGCCCCATCCATCGTCTCCTCCTCAATTGATTTCCTCTGTTTTTTGTCCTCTGCCCTAGCCAAACGTGTGCACCAAACCAATTTAAGCCTATTCTTTAGCATCAATTTTATAAGATCAAATTTTCATGATAAAATAGCATTACAAGACTATTCTCCACTTCTCTATTTTCGCCTTCAGCCAATATTTTTAAGATTTTTTCACCAAGCTGCTGACAATGCTGGGGATCAATATAACTATTAGTATAAGCTTTGGTAATCTTCCTTTGAAGCCAGTAAGCATCAATATCCTGAACATTCAAGCCTTCATCCTCTACATCATCAACTAAGCAACCCATTTGCATAATTGATGTATCATTAACATTCTCCCCCTCATAGTCTTCTTCATGAAGATCATCCAAATCACGCTCTTCTTCTTCGTCATCCTCTGCAAATTCAACCGGCACCACGACATCATCGATCAAAGCTCTCCATCCCCACTTGAACCAACCTCAGTTTCACTTCCATCATGATAATCAGTGATCAATTTCCCCACTGAAAACAAATTCGCAAAAAGCTCCTGTGTCATGGGGTGCAAAAGCTTCTCAATGTCCTTTTCTTGTCGGGGTCTTTGGTTTTCTTATTCTTGAGCACTGATAAGACCTCATCAGCTGCTCCTCTAATAATATCTTGGAGTTAGCCCCCAAATTGTTGTTGAATCAAGCTAAGTAAGATTTCATAAGCCACTCTTGTATCCTTGGTTTTGGGTTCGTAGACTCCATTCTCTTATAGAGAGAGAACCCTCTCTTATTCAAGTCTTTTTCTTTTGGGTTCTCTTCTCTGAGTCTCTGGAACAAGAGGGGGCTTCCGATCCTTTTTTTTCTTCAAATTCTTGAGCTTCTCTTCGCGCTCCGATGGCTTTCTTCTACCAGCTCTATCCCCAAAAGTTCTAGGGTCGATCTTCCCAAACAGAGACTCCGGTACACCCATCGTAAAACCAGGATCAAATTTCCTATGTACAAGAAAAATGTATTACAAAGAAGTAGAAGAAGGAAAACATGAGGCAAAAAATCCTAGCTCTCAAGATTTGTACCAGTTTTAGAGAAAGAAGAAACTAAATACACATTAGAGAGAGAAGAAGAAAATAAGAAATTGAGAGTGAGAGAGATAAGGAGTGAAAGAGGGAGAGAAAGAAAGAGAATCATAGTTTAGACAGAAAGGAGAAAGAAAAAGAGAGAAAGAGAGAGAAAAAGAGAGAGAAAGAAGAAAGAGAGAGAAGATAAAGAGAGAGAAAGAGAGAAGCAGCACAATATTACAGAAAGAGACTTACAGTTTCAAACTGAGAGAAGTTTTTGCTGATCTGTTCAGAACTGGCTCGTCTTCTTGGTCCTCAAGAGAAAAAGAGAAGAAAGTGAGAAAGGCAAAGAAAAAGCAGTTTTAAGAAGAAAAAAAATAAAAAATTTAGAGAGAGAGTATTTCAAAGTGCCAAAAGTTTTTGCCGCTCTATTCCACCTTTGGGACGTTTGTTTTCTTGGTCTTCCACTAAAAATGCAATTATAATTTTCGGCAAATCACAAACTGACTTGGAAAGATCTTGTTAGATTATTGTTACAAAGAGCACGCCAGAGACCCTACTTTTTTACATGGATTGTGTCCTAGGAATTTTTGTAGGGATTGTATCCTACAAGACCATTTGCTTTTGGAAAAAGAGTTTTATATAATGTTGCAACTTTAAAATATAAAATTAAAGATGCATCTTAAAAAATTAATAAAAAAATATTATTTTATTATTAAAAAAAAACCCTGTAGTTGGTTATCTCGACATCGAAATGCATGAATATGAAGAAAAAAAAGATTTTGAGTCCTAAAAATAGCGCATCTTGCAATATATTATCTAGACCGTCCATTTTCAAGATTCTCGTATGTTTATAGATCTACTTGATTTTAACTATTTTTTTAGTTTAAAGTTTTATGCTCATAAATGAAAATAGATTTTGGGATAATCCTAAAAGAAGTTTTACTCCAAAATTGCATGTTATGATAAACTTTGGAGGTGCGCTTTAATTGGATTGTTTAATGTTGCAACCTTATAGAAGCCACACCCTTTATTTTTTGGTACAATGAGGTCACAATTATTTTTCGCTATTATGCTTAAAATTTAATATAATGAAGTGTGTCACAACATTTGAAAATTTTTATTTTAGAATTTGTGTCCAATCAATGACATAAAGTAATCCACACTAAGTTATTTAAGATAGATTTTGAGAGATCTATTTTAAAAAAAAATAGAGATCGAGATGGAGAAAACATGATTTAGAGACGGAGACAAAGAGAGATAGACCTGGGAGAGAGTTTTATGGTTTTTTTTTATTACTTTTATTTTTTTATTATTCTTTTTTTTTTGTATTTAAAGGGAAGATAACCTTTTTTGTGAAGATGGTAACTTGAGTAAATAAAGAATTTTATTGACCGGGTAAAAAGATCTTTAGGATGGACTCTCTTAGAGTGTATTTGTTTTTCTAAAATATTTTTTTCTAATTTTCCAAAAGTTCCACATTTGACATATGATTTCATCTAAAAGTTCATAAAGTAATCTTCTAACAAAAGTTCCCATTCCTTTGTTAAAACATAAAAAAATTAAGTTCCGGGGGTAGTAACTTAATCTTTTGTTAATTACTATTCACTATGCATTATATAAATGCATATATAATATGATATTTTATAATATTGTATTATATTATATTTATATATTATTTATTTATTTTATTAATGTAATTTATATTATATAATATATATTGATTATATATTATAT
>NW_006499969.1:707677-730768 GCF_000471905.2 Amborella trichopoda | reverse complement strand
AATGAGACGGTGTGTTGGCCAATTTTTGCCATTGGATTCTGTTGAATCCGAGGGAAGAAATTAAAACTTCAAATCTCATTTGCCAGCCTCTATCTCCGGCCTAAGCGATAAACCAGAGGAGTTGAGAGAGAGAGTTTTTTCTAGAGAGAGTGACGTGGAGACCATTGGGAGGGAGACGGAGAAAGAGGAACGGGAGGCATTTTCTACAGCCAAGCAAAAATCTCTCTTTCTCTCTCTAAGTACTCTCTCTATCAATATTGTCTCTTTCTCTCTCTAAGTACTCTCTCTATCAATATTGTCTCTTTCTGTCTCTAGATTGCGGCATTTCTATGCATCTTCACAAGCCGGCACGCCATTACCACACCACTCCAAGCTTTCTTCCATTTAAAAAGATAAAAAAATCTTTGTTTCTAAGACCAGGTCTCTTTGAAAGCTTCTTTATCTCATACATCGATCGTCAACGTCGATCTCAGCTTGAGACGGTTCAGATCCTCCAGCTTCTGCTCTGTACACGTCATTAAGATCTGGTCTAGTGCTTTTTAAGAAGCCCAGTCTCCATTTCCCATAGGATTCTTTAGTTGCAGAGAGAAGAAGCACTGTGATGATCAAAACATGGCGTCGAAAATGAAGTATTTTTTAGTGTTGAATACAGTGACTTCTACAAAACATGTTTTGTAGAGCATTAGGTGAAGGGACCAGGTCCTGTTCGAAGGCTTCACATCTCCATGGGCACCGTCCACCTCATCTTCTGAGCGGTTCTAATTTCTCTAGTCCTGCTCTATATGTGCTTTTAAGATCCATTTGAGCATATGAATGAGCCCTAGGGGTTTGTAGTTGCAGAAGAAGATATGTTTTTTATATAAAAAGGGCTAGCAAATGAAAGATTTTGACAGTTTTGAATCTCCGGAGCTTACCCCTTTATTTCAGGGGTCATGGAGCCAATCTGTACAAAAAGGTACAAAATTGCTTTAAAACTCAGGTTACTGTATAGTTTTCTTTCCAAAAAATGGAAGGAAAGTCTGGAATTTGGTGTGAAGTATTGGATTTTTAGTGAAAAGTTGGTGTTGAACATTCAGAAGGAATGAGATATTGAGTTATGAGTTAACTAAATTACACCCTTTTTTTGTCAATTTTGGTATTTTTTATGTACTTTAAGCGTTGAAGTTGAGATTTACTACTCATGCTTGGATTTCACTTTTGATTTCAAGGGATCAGACTAAACTATGCACTTTTGGCAAGAAAATGTCCATTTTCAAGTGTAATTTACTATGATTTTCACTGCAAAGGATATCCAACTGCATTTCTCAAAATATCTTTTGATCAGTGTTTCTTTTCACAGATTTTAATCTCTGCATTATGCGTTTATTGTTCAGTAAAAGTGATGTAACTTTTGGTAGCAACAATATGCATTTATTTTTTAGAATCTCGTGATGCTTTTGGTATATAAATATAGAAAATTTAAGGAATATCTTTGCTAGAAACCTTGATAGTATTGAACTACTGATGTTGCTTAACATGAAATATCTCTTTATAGCGTTAAATAAATCCTTTTTTGAACTATAAATTGATAATTTCACTGAACCTTATTGAAATCTCTAGAAATATGGAAAGATATTATGGCTTCATTGACCATAGAAGATTGTCTGTTCAGTTTGCTGTAAAACCCCAGTTCATGGTTTAATTTTTTGGGTTTCCTTTTCCTTTTGGTTTTTCTTTTTTAAGAATTGAGGAACTTTGTGATTAGTTTTAATTTTTTTTTGGAATTTTAGTGGAATGTTCTACTGCCTTCGTCCTAAGGGAAATACCCCAATCATTCGGATCTGTAGTTGTAGAGTAGAATCAACAATTGATTCTTTGCTTTGATAATTTACAATCAATCAACATTTTGCCCCCCAATATACAAGTCTGCTCTATGTGGCAGAAGCTTAAGGGATGTTTCAAATGCATAATTTTTAATCTACCTACAATGAAGTTTTCTTGTCAACTTGAATTTTCATGTTAGCAAAAATAGTCACTATATATGATATTTGTAAACATGTATCAGTTTTGGTTTTGCTGCGACAATGATCCAAGCCATTAAATTTCTACTCACCTCATATTTACTAGGTAATCGATTCAGAATCATGCCACCCCCAAATGGCTGGAGCCAAGGGCTCCTCATGTGCCATTGAAGGGTGTGATTGCAAGGTCATGAGCGAAAAGAGACGAGAAGACATACTCCCTTGTGAGTGCAACATCAAGATATGCAGAAATTGCTATCTAGACGCTGTAAAGACAGGCGGGGGTATATGCCCTGGTTGCAAAGAGCCTTATAAGAATGGAGGTGACTTAGAAAAAGTAGGCCTAGATTCAGAGAGGCCTATGCATTTGGTTTATGAATTCGTATAACGGTGCTATTCCATCTTGGTTTTCTGATGTTGTTTATGAGTTCAAGTTGCCAACTGAAATTTCTGCAATTTTTCTAAGAGAAGAAAATAACTTAAAGCCAAAGAAGTTTTTGAGGATGGAAGAGGAGCAAAGACACACTCACTCTCTCCGATCAACTCTCAGTTCTGCAATCGCTGCACCTTCGAGACCTCCTCAAAGCTGCTGCCCAAGAACCCAATTGCACCAACCATGAAATCCAAAACACCTCTTCCAGCCTCTTCCAGAAGTGGAACCCGAAGATGAATGGAAGACAGGATAAGAAAGGAATTGAATTTCATTGAGTTAATTCAATAAATATTTTCCTTAGCCATCATCAAAATCAGATGGCATCACCTATACATGTTTCTTTTTACTTCAGGTCTTTGCAACTTTGGTAGCAATCATTTGATTCATTTGATCTTCTAATTAATACGATCTATGTAATCCATTGTTTCCAAATCAATTGTATCGGCAAGGGTCATAGTAATTATTTGGAATAATATTCAGTCTACATCAAGTGAATTGGATATCTTTTACTTATTCAAAGCCATTATGCCTCTTCTCTCCTAATATGTGATTGATCTTTATGAATTCTCTGCACAAATTCAAAGCTCCTTGCAAAGTAACAATCACAATTTCAAAGCTTATTGCAAAGTAACATCCATATCCTACAAAGCTGCTTGTTTTTTGCTTGTTTTTTTTTACATATCTATTGTGAATAATGTCAATTGAATTCTAATCAGGGATTAAAAAATCGCCGAGTCGAATTGGATTCGCCCTGTTCGACTCGAGAATCGCCAGAGAACAAGCCGATTCCACGAATAAATCGGGAATCGCCCGTATCTAGAGAGAACCAGGCTATTCCCAACAGTGACTAGCGAGTCAGATCGAGTCACCCTCAAGAACACCGGCTGCACAGTGTTCTTCATGGGATTTCTATTTTTTTTGTCATTTTGTTATCGATTTTCAACTTTTTCATCCTTATGAACAAATCTTACAGGCTTTAATTCAAATTTCGCATCAATTTCAGCCAATAAAACGAATTAAAAAGCACTGGCTTTTATCAACAAATTTCAATCGAAGAGTGAGTTTTAGGGTTTCCGCCATTTCACTGATTTCAAGAGAAAGAACGCAACATTTTTTGTAGAATTCAAGGTGAGTGATCGTAAGAGTGTTGGTCAGAATTTTGTGTTCATAATTTGTGATTTTCTTGGAGGAATACATATCAATTTTGAGTTTGAAGGCACGGGTGCACAAAGAATAGGTAAGACTGTGTTTTTTTTTTTTTTCCACCATGCGATTAAATTCAATCAATATTTTACAAATCATGTATTAAATTTATAGGGTTTTGATTCGTTGTAATGTTGTTTATCATCGCATGTATTCAATTTGATTATATTTATTCAATTTAAGTTGGATTTTGTAGAAAAAAAGAGTGATGTCTGTTAAAAAAAAATGGACTGTGTTTTTTTTTTTTTCTGCCATTTTCTCAATTTCAGTAAATATTTTGCAAAGAATGTGTTGAATTTATAGGGTTTTTATCCGTTATAGTGTTGTTTATCATCACATGTATTCAATTTTATCTGATTTATTCAATTTGACCTTCATTTTTTAGATTGAATGACTGATGTCTGTGAAGAACTGCGTTTTTTTTTTTTCCTCAATTCAATCGATTTTATTTAATATTTTGATAATAATATGTTAATATTATAGGGCTTTGATTCTTTATAGTGTTATTTATCAAAACATGAATTCAATTGGATGTAATTTATTCGATTTGAGGCGGATTTTTTAGCTGGAATGACTGATATTAGGTTGGTCTGTGAAGACCTGGGTTTTTTTTATTATTATTCATGATCAATTTTTTTGAGAAATCGTGATTTTTTGAAAAATTGTTTTTGATTATCAATAGGAATTAAACAATATTTTTAATTTTTATTGTTAAATTTCTAATTCAAAAAATTGCATGTTGATAGATTATTTATGCAAAAAAATATATTTTATTATATTTTTAATGCAAAACTGTATTTTTAATTTGTTGTTAATGCAAAAAAATACATTAACAAATACATGTTGTGAAACTGTAATATATTTTTAATGCAGTTTTGCATTAAAAATTTATTTTTAATTTTTTAAATTTTTAAGGCAAAAAATACATGTTGTTAAACTGTATTATCATGAGGAATTAAAGTGAATATCATTGTAAAAAAATCGTGACATGTTATTATATTTTTAATGCAAAACTGTAATTTTTAATTTGTTGTTAACGCAAAAAAATACATTAACAAATACATGTTGTTAAATTGTATTATAATTTTAATGCAGTTTTGCATTAAAGAAGTATTTTTAATTTTTTAATTTTTTAAATTTTTAATGCAAAAAATACATGTTGTTAAATTGTATTATCATGAGGAATTAAAGTGAATATCATTGTAAAAAAATCGTGGCATGTTATTATATTTTTAATGCAAAAACTATATTTTTTAATTTGTTGTTAATGCAAAAAAAAACATTACCAAATACATGCTGTTAAACTGTATCCTATTTTTAATGAAGTTTTGCATTTAAAAAAAAATTTTAATTTTTAAAATTTTTAAGGCAAAAAATACATGTTGTTAAACTGTATTATCATGAAGAATTAAAATGAATATCATAGTAAAAAAATCGTGTCATGTTATTATATTTTTAATGCAAAACTGTATTTTTAATTTGTTGTTAATGCAACAAAATACATTAACAAATACATGCTGTTAAACTGTATTATATTTTTAATGCAGTTTTGTATTAAAAATTTATTTTAAATTTTTTAAATTTTTAATGCCAAAAATACATATTGTTAAACTGTATTATCATGAGGAATTAAAGTGAATATCATTGTAAAAAAATCGTGGCATGTATGATAATTATATTATCTTGCAATTTCAATTTTATTATTCAATTTTTAATACAAAAAATGTATGTTCTTGATAATTGAGTTGTAGCCATGTTTGGAGCTTTTTTTTTTTATTATATTATCTTGCATATTTGTAATTGAGATGTATGAATATTTGTGATCATTTCAATCGAGTTGGGATTGTGCCGACTATATCATTGTAAATTTTATTTGTGACATTGTGAATGACTATATGACTGTAAATGTTCTTTGTATCAAATATATGTGTTGGCATTATGGATGACTATATTAATGTAATTTTTTTCTTGATTCTAAGTGTGACTTATACAGACCTTTTTTATCTATAATGTTGCATAAATATTATTTTTTTCTCAGTAGAAACTAATTCATATTTGTCGAAATGAAGATTTGTGACAAGTCCATATGTATTAGCATTGTGAATTGCTATACCATTGTAAATATATTTTTTATTGATATTATATCAATGTAAATTTATTGTTCTATATGTAGCGGCTGATATAGGCTATTTTTATCTATAATGTTGCATAAATAAATTATTTTTCTCAGTAGCAATTAAAATATTTTTGTCAATTGAAGTATTTTGCATTAACAAATATAACTTCATGAACTACCCCTACATAATATCACTCCACATGATGATTATTTTTCATGTTCAACTGTCAGATTAATTTTTAACCTTTTACATTTTAAAGTTGAACCATGGCAAGATCTGCGGAAGACCCTACGTGGCAACATGGGGTCAGACTTGATCCCAACAAAAAAGATAAAATTATTTGTAATTACTGCTAAAGAGTGATAAATAGTGGGGTACATAGGTTCAAGCAACACTTGGCAAGGGTTAAAGGAGATGTTTTTGCGTACAATAGTGTCCCTAATAATGTAAGAAAGCAGATGACGACATTTCTCAAGGCTACCAAAGGTAAAAAAATTGCAACGTAGAGGATAGATGAGGAGATAGCTAGTTTATATACGTCATCAAGCGGGAATAATCCAGAAGAGCAATATAATAATGACTTGGAGATGACCATAAGAATGAGTTTATATGAAACATACTAGAGAGAACGCGAGTTTAGAATGCCTGGTGGTTATTACATGGGCATACATGGTGGGCCTAACTCAGACATGCTTAGTGGGCCCAGCTCGAGCGTGTATGGCGGGCCCAGCTCAAATATGTATGGAAGGGTTGGTGGCAATATGTATCAAGAGGAATCATACGTTGAAGAAATTGTTTTTAGCTTACCTAGGAGTGCCAGTATTGCAGGTCATGGTTGTATAGACCTATTTCTTTCAAAGCCTAAGTCAGAACAGATGACCCTCAAAGGCATGGTGAAAAGTACGAGAAAAATGTTGGGTAGATATATATGAAAATAGTTCTACAATAAAGGGATCCCCTTTGATGCAGCCAATAACTCATATTTTCCACCTATGGTCAACGCAATCTAGAGAGCCGGGCCCCCCGAGGTAAAACCCCCGACAGCATATGAGCTCAGTGGGCCAATATTGGATGAAAGGGTGGAGGAAGTTAGAAAGTGGATTGAAGAATATAAACAGAGTTGGTCAAGAACAGGCATTACTCTCATAAGTGATGGTTGGTTGAATAAAGTTAGCAAAAAGGAGTTTAACATACCTCAAAGATCATAGTATAACTTCCAAAATACACAAGATAATCACATAAAACCAGTTTTAGTTTAAGCTATACCCACAAGATCATCAACCCACAAATTTTTAAGCTCAACAGAAATCACAACAACGAATATATAGTATATAACAATTTAATAATGAGAAATCACAACAAATTTTTTGACTCAAAAAAAGGGGCGCTTTGAAAGTTGTGAAAAAAGGGATCCATCATGGGAATCAAACCTCAACATGCTCTACATATTGTAATATAGTATATAATAATTTAATATATTATATTAATATAATAGAATAATATACTATAATATTCTAGACACCCCAATTTTGATTAAGGAAACCGCAGTGGACGAAAACGCCCCAGGGAAACCATCCTGACACTTGAACCATTCGCACCTACTTTAACCCATCCGTAAAATATGTCAAAATAATAATCAAACTCACCAAACCAGGAGCACCTTAGGAAGAAGGATGATTTGGCGCCACTCTCAGTGCCGCTGGTGTAATTCTCAACAACAACAGAAGGCAAAAAGAATACAGCATGCAAAAAACGGCCGAAAGGAGAGTGATGGGCCCGACGCCACTACTAATGGCACCAGCACCCCTTGAAATTCCACCAGACCAATCTCACCCCAAAACAACTGCAGTCTGCATAAGTGACATAAAGCGAAGTAATGATGTTTATCAGTATGGACTAACATATGTCAGACTGTACTGATGTGATCTCTGACAATGGTATGAGCATACATGCCAATTTTAGGTAAACTAGGAAGTGTCTCGTCAGCCGTCGAAAGTACGATGCATCAGAATAATTGTCAGAAACCATCGCCATTCAAAATTGTGTTGGAGGAGTTCCAAGTAGCATTTGACCTTGATCAAAAGCCCCAAAGCATGACACGTGGCATTTTTGAAGGTAGAGCAGTTCCAAGTGGTGCCGACACCACTACTGGTGGCGCTTAAACTCTGACACATTGCCCACAGAATTATACCCATTTCAGCCACATGACAAGAAAGCTATTAATGCAGCATTTTTTATCAGAGGCGGTAATCAATGCTGATTCAGGCAAACCCGATGCCGATGCCAATGCCAGTGGCACCAAAGGCATTCGAACTAGCACCTAGGGATGGATGGTCAAGATCGACCCCAAAAACAATCCAATAGTTGTTTTGAGACTGATTTGGCTATAAATAGGCCTCTTGGCCGGAGCCTAATTTTCGCATACTAAGTGTGTAAGCTCTGTCGAACTAAACTTAAGTAAAAGGGAATTTTCACATGATAAGTATGTAAGCTCTATTGAATTAAACTTAAGCCAAGGGGGAATTTTCACATAACAAGTGTATAAGTTCTGCCTGAGTAAACCCCGAATTAAATCCAAACCCTTATCCAAGCTTCTAAACTTGAAATTTTAACCTATTTGACCAGACTTCGTGCAGAAAGTGATTTGGAAAATCAGACCTTCTGGGTCCCCTTCCTCCTACATTCACTTGCTCAGTCCAAACCCAAAGGACCGTGATTGATTGTGCAACCACTTGTTCTGAATTAGCACCGACTCTGGGTGTCAGGCCTAAGGGCCCGGTCTAGAGTTTCTCATTTCTCTCTCTTTAATTTTATATCATGTTGTCCATGTTTTCTCGTGTTCTTCCATTAATGAGAATTTAAGGTTTTCTTTGAATAATCTCTCTCTCTCTCTCTCTCTCTCTCTTCATAAGATCCTCCATTAAAGCTCACATTCTCTTCTCTCTTCTCTTTTATTCTCAAACATAAGCATTGATAAGGTTCATCTTATTTCTTCATCTTCAATGTTTTATTCTTATTTATGAGCATGATTTAAAGCTTTCTTAATTTAGCTCGGTTTGCTTCTTTGTCTGATCTTGTAGCCTTCTCTTCTACTTCTAAAAAGATCTTCATAAAGACCGTCATCTCTTTATTAAACCCTTTCCAAAACTTCTTTTGAACTCCAAGGCTAAGGTACACAAAAAGCTGGCTTTGTAGGCAGTCTGAGCGAGATATGGCCTTGTAGCTTGATTCTCGATCAGGGCGTAATTTGACGGGACCCTTTTTCTATCAGCTCTTTTGACCTGTTTCACCTGAAACCAAGGTGTGGAACCAAGTACCCTACCTGTAATTTTTAGTATAAACAGCCTAACACCTACCGTGGGGCCCATCAAGCTTTCCTTGCACTATAGCTGTTGAAGTGACACTTTGAATCTTATTGCTAAGGGGCACCATCAACCTAAAGTTCATCCGGCTCCCGTAAACCGTTCTTTTGCCTTCTTGAGACCTGAAACTGACGAAAGACATAGGAAATAGCTCTGAAGCCATTCTCAGTAACTTCCACCCATCTCGACAGTCTCTTTTTGTGCTTCCTAGAACTTCAAAAATCTATCACCAATGACAACAGCGTTGGCACCATTGCCAATGGCACACCTCTGAGTCTTAGAAAGCCCTTCTGGCCTTTCGGTTTCTTTCTTGGAGCACTATTAAAGGACAATATGTCGTTAGTGACAATTGCATTCGCGCATATGCCAAGAGGTTTCGTCTCGGTCCTCTATCCTTTCTACCTTACTTGCTCCTTAGGGTAGGTTTACTACTTGTCTACACCATCTTTTGATCTTTCAGCCTTGTTTGCTTAGAGTTCTATGAAGGAACATATTGGCATTATTGACAATGACACTGACGCCACTGGCACAGGTGCCATAACGTTGCATCCATGTTCCTCACTTTATTATCTCTTTTATCTAGTAGAATAGTTTCCTTACCTCCTTGCATCTTTCTGCCACCTCTGCAGTCTTGAAACAGAGGGTTCCTCACCCTCATTTTGCATTGTGCCTCGAGAAGGGTTACACTCGGCTCAAGGCACACCAGGCTCGACATAAGCCACGCCTTTCACTGGAACTGCGCGGTCAGCTCATGACCCAAAGCGCACATTATTAGGCACCAACGTGCCTGGTACTTACTCATTGTTGGGACACCAAGCTCTTCACCCTCAATGTGCTTTGGTTGACTCTTCAACCTGAGCACGCATCGCTTGGCACCCGTGTGCCTGGTATTTACTCATTGCTGGGGCGTCTAACCCTTCACTTTCATTGCGCTTTGACCAGCCTTGTCGGCTCAGAGTGTGCATTGCTCAGTATCCACCGGCCTTGTCGGCTCAGTGCATTGCTCGGTACCCACCGTAC
Organism: Amborella trichopoda; assembly: GCF_000471905.2. The sequence continues at coordinate 720,633 of NW_006499969.1, read as the reverse complement.
ATTTCATTCATTTGTTTGTTTGTGCACATTCTTGTATGTTTGCCACACTTTGTCATGTGCACTTGTGTTGATTGACATACTTATTGCACGCACATATAAAATCTCTTACAAAAATAGCGCCCTCATGCTCTCGGAATAAGGACCCAAGTTTTAAAGGAAGAGCAGCGGGGATTGTAGGCCCACAATGGGAGAGCTCCCCACATCCTCTGTCCAACCCCATTGGCCTCTAAGAACACCCCCACAATACTTTGGTCCCAAAACAGCTTATACGAGAGATTCATATCAAAAGTGGGCGGTACCCTGTTACCCGACATCATTTCTCATAAAGGCTTACCCTAAGTAGTACTAATATGACTCAAATCCCCCTCAGGGCTGGCCACACCATAGACTTGACTGTCGTAACTCAAGCTATTCTCCAAGCCATAACCAACCCAAGCTTAGGACATGCAGTGAACCTTTTAGCCCGACCCAATCTAGAACCATCCCAGTTTGGTCGAGTGCAACGTGACTCGGGCATGGTTCTAAACCGACCCTCCTTTGATATGTCCTACCACTTTAACCCTTCCCAACTTAGGGAGACACCACCTGTCCCCATAGCACCAACTTACACAACAATACATCAATTGACATCCATTTACCCGGCGGTCCAACCAGCCACTCTGAGTAGGAACCCTTGGGTACCCTCTGCACAGGTGGATGCCAAGTACCTATCTTTGGAAAATCAGGTCAAGGTCTTGAGAGGATCCCTACAAAACATATGAGAGTTGATGACCCAGCCCTCATGGACCCTTATGATAAATCTTACTTAGATGGCCTTAACAATCTCCCCATAAACTTTATACCACCAGATTTTTGAAATCGCTTCAATGGGAAGGGAGACGCTAACCTACATGTGATGAGTTTTTTACTAATCGTCCCTACCCTTCATGACAAACCAACTGCCCTAAAGGTGATGTTTGTTCATAGTCTCATAGGAGACTTCGTCACATGGTACAATAATTGTGTGAGGGACTTCCCCGAGGCATCTTGCCGAGATATGTTTAAGAATTCATGACGGATCATCAGGGCCAAAAAGCCACGCCTGATCTCCCTCGGGGAACTAGTAGCGTTCAAACAAGGACCTGACACAGCGTTCACCGACTTCGTCAACCGTTTCAATGGTATGGTCACAAGAGTCACGGAATGTTGTCTCTCAGACCCTGCCAATATCAGCATGATGCTGGAAAATCCCAACCTAGAATACAAGACATTTTTCAGTCTTGGCTGTGTCCCTCAGACTTTCCACATTATGTCGAATAGGATCACATTATACAAAAGGACCAAGTCTCAACTAGCTAGTACTAAGTTGATCGAAAACCAAGTAATTAACAAGCTCCCAAGAAAAATGGCTTGAGGGAAGGCACAACCAGCTGGGTAGGTGAATCAAATCATACTCCACCAGACAGCCCCGGACAATTGGAACCCTTCGGCTAATCAAAATCAGCAAGGAACTGGGTTGTAGACAAGAACATGTACAAGCCATATAATCAACCCATAAGACCACAAAGGCACTTCACAACCCTAAGGCAACCTTTGGCTGATGTCCTTCATCAACTCCTCAAGGAGGGAGACCTAGTGCTTCTTCCCCAAATGCCACCGCTATATGAGGTGAAGGACAAGACCAAATGGTGTGAATGGCATCAGTATTACCACCACCCCACTCATGATTATATCGCCTTGAAGCATCAAATCAAAAACCTAATAGAAAAAGGAGTAATCAAGGTAGTTAAGCCAGATGAGCCCGTTCAAGAGGCAAACCAAAAGATGGGAATCTATGTCGAACCACTACCAAGTGGCAATCCTCAAACAAGCAGACCGCTCATGATAAGCATGGAGGCCCCAACAGTCGACCCAAAGGGAAAAATAGTAGTCGCAACTATTCATGAGGATCCATACATCATAGATCGCTCCTGATCCATCTTTCCCTGTATGATACCTGCTACCACAACCTTCTATGTCCCAAGGAAATCTACCTCTTGAAAGCCTCCGACACAACCTCAAGAGGTTGAGATTCCCCATAATGAGAAACTCCACAATGAAAAAGCCGAGGAAGATGGTCAATCCTCTCCTACCAACCTGGGAGATATCAGCGTTGAAGGCAGCCACCATACCAAAAAAACCATCCAATTAGCAGGAGCATACGAGGAAGTTGACACATGGATTAATGAGGAACCCTCATACGTCCTTGCCGATAGGGTGATCACATGCCTCACTAAGCACAGCCCCCACTTCGAGCCTACCCGACTCAGGGTCGAAACCTTGTAAGAGAGGATAAGGAATCCTTCTCCTACACTTCAACCCCCTTTCAATAACCCGAGTTTAGGCACTCGACCGACCCATGAAGGGGCAACTTATAGTATTCCTGATACCTATGACCTCCCAACTCATCTAGATAAGATCCCAATATCTATATCTATCCTAGATTTACTTAAGAGTTCCCCAACCCACTGGTGACAAATTGAGGGCGTGCTCCAAAAAGCACACATCTCCCCCAATATGGGGCTGGAAGAACTCAATGGGATGAGCGCCCAATTGACAGCTTTAATGCCTCTCATTTTTAATGACAATGATCTTCCTACTGACTTTGATAGATGCCACAATTGGGCGCTCTACATAACTGTTTATGCCACAGGGCATACGATTTCTAGGGTACTCATAGATAATGGGTTAGCCCTCAACATTTGTCTGGTAAGGACATTTGAGAGGATAGGCATAGATCTAGCCTTTTTAAAATCCTCTCAGCTCACCATCACAGCCTATGATGGGAGCAAGAGGCAAGCAAAATGCATTTTGCCACTAGCGCTTACGATAGGACCTATATCCCAAATAGTGAGATTTCATGTCTCAGATATAGACCACTCATTCAACCTGCTTCTAGGGCGGCCTTGGCATCATGAAAATCTGGCCATAGCCTCGACACTTCACCAATGTCTCAAAATTCCTACGGCTCGAGGGATAGTTACGGTTTTCGTCGACCATCCTCAAACAATTAATCTACTCGACCTTGATCAGTCATGGAGCATCAATGACCGGGGAGCTATGACTTCCCCCCCCTGGTGATATATGATGAACCTCAATTCACCACTATAACATTCAAGGAGGACAACCCTGCCCTCGAAAAATTCTGGAGCTCTCCTTATTTCGAACAAATTATATTATGCTATGAAAGGTACAATTATGGGTCGCCCGAAGCCTGGCACATACAACCACACTGGGCATTTTATAGAGTGGGGGATGTAAGGTAGTAGGCAATGCATCTCAGTTCATCCAAGCACAACAAAACCACTTATGCACCTAGCTCATAGAATCATTTCCCACAAATATAGGATGCCTCAACCCATTGGTTCCCTTCTCCAATAGCTTCCCTGAAGGGTATTAAGGAGGGGATCAATTTGGCCACCCATCGAAGAGAGGGTGGCAAATCAGAAAGTGCACATGGCTGGTAGCTACCCTCTCGCAGGAGCATACTGTTCATCTACTCCCTCATGCAAAACACCTACTTAAAAATATTATTTGTCTAAAATTACAAACCACTTAAGGATTGCTAGATAATTATTTTCAAAAGAAAAAAAAATTGAATTTTGAGTTTTGTGATACTTAGATCTAGCCCTTCAAAATTTCGATGGTCTCTATTCAGTCTTGACATATTTATTTGTTGAGCTTTAAAGTACTCCATGATGTTTATTTTATGAAATCAGACTCTTTGAATTAATCTTCACTTTGGATCTCCACATTTCATGTGTCGAGGGTAAAATGATAATTTGCCCCTTGCATATTAAAAAGGGCCAAAATAAGGTGCATGTCCAGCTCTCTCTAAGCCCCTTCTCTTTTCCTTCACAATCTGACTAGCATTTACCGCTTACATTTGTAGCCCCCAACCTCTTTCTTAAATTTGAGTTTTCTAAAAAAAAAAAATTCCATATGAAAAACACTTAACTGAAATGTGAAGAAAACCACTATAGGGTGATATTCTAGCTTAAGTAAGGACCTCTTAATCTTTTTCTTTTCTATTTTATGTTTGGCTACTTGACAACCGTACTTAATAAAGAGGAAGCATTACAATAAGGAGATTACATTATCATAAATCAAAAGCATAGCTAAAAAAGCACCCCTTTTTAGCCAAAGAATCAACTAACGCATTAGCTTCCCTATAAACGTGACAAAAAGAGACCGCTAAGGTAGCCCCCAAGTCCAAAATTTGTAGCCATAAAGACTGCAATTGCCACACTCATGTTGTTCTTTTTTACACCATTTAATCACATTCATCGAATCACTCACTGTCGTGCGAAAAGATCCCACACTCTTCTCCTTAAAAAAAGCTTTAATCCTTGAAGAAGAGAAGCCAATTCAACATGGTTGATAGTGGTAAACCCACATAGGCCAGCATAAGCGAAGATGACATTGTCATTCCAATCTCTAACCACCCCCAAACCAGTTTGGCCCAAATTACGTAATGAACTCCCATCGAAATTGAGCTTATAAGAGTCTTGCATGGGAGGTTACCATTTAACCTGAGTCTGGCACTTCATAGTCCCCAACTTAAATAAATTACAGCCATGCTTAATAACATTCAAATATCATTCAAAATCCTTTCCACCGGCAAGACTTTGCCTTCAAAAGTACGATGGTTTCTCTCTACCAAACCTCCCACAGAATAGCACCCCTAAGAATTTTCCAAACTAGATCATATCCAAAACATTGGGTGGCATCGCTAAAGAAATATCCAAATGTTGAAAGCTCCAACTACATATTATCAAAATAAAAAGACAACGTAGGAATAAATGAGCCCTAGATTCCCTAGTACTCTTCTCTTCGATCATCGATTTAAAAGGTTCTAAATTTTTCTCCAACCTTCCCTGCAACAACGCTTCTCTTCAATAGTCAAATTAAACAAGTCGTCAAATTTCTCTCTCTACTACAACAAAATCACACATCAATCTACAATCAACTAGATTCTATAGACAAAAAACTAGAGTAGCACCGCAATCCAAGATCTATCGACAAGCAAGGCATTTCCCACCACAACCAACACTTCAATAAGTCTAAAAAACATAGGAAATCAAAATTGATCCCAATTCTCTCTCTATAGAAAGCTCAAACAACTGAAAACAGCAAGCTTTTTTTTATTTCTATAATTGCTTTTCTTATCGACTTTGCCCTTTCTTAGCTTTTTCTCTCTTTATCTCTTGCTGCAAATGAAAGAAGAGTTTTGCGAAAAACCGGAGATAGCAAAGAGGCTGGAGAAGGTGAGAGGGCATAGAGAGAGAGAGAGGATGGAAGAAAAAAGACAAGGAGAGAAAGGGGAACGAGATAGAACCTGATATGGGAAAGAGGCGGAGAAGGTGAGGGTATAAGAGAGGATGGAAGAAAAAAGAAAGAGAAGGGAAACAAAAATTCATCCATTTTGAGGAGATGAGGGCAAAATTTTCATAGCCAAAGAAACCCTAGAGGACGTCAGAGGGCCAAACTCAAAACAATAACATGAGAAGTTCGATATATTGAACAATACATACTATAAGGTTGTTTTTTCAAAAAGTCCTATTTTTTTTATATGTAGAGAGTTTATTTCAATTTTTCTTAAACTAAAATTAGTTTATGAGTTGTTTGAGATCTAGAAAATGCCCGTGGCATGTGTTGTGCCCAAGGGAGTAAATAGATAATATACTCCCGCAGGACTAATAAACCTTTTGGCTACTCATCCCCACGTAAGAATCGCTGCATAAATCACAATTATCTCGCAACTACAAAGCAACTACCGTTGGGATTAATCTAAACCATGGTGTTTGCAAACATTTTAAAGTTTGGAAAATGTTTATACAAGGTTGCATCCTTAAAATGTAGAATTAAGGTAAATCTAAAAAAACCAGGCGTAAAAGGCTGTTTTGAAGTTGGTTTGAAGTTGGAAAACCATATTTCTTACAACATATTATCTGAATCATCCATTTTCAAGATTTTCGTGTGTTTATAGATCTACTTGATTTGAATCATTTTCGGAGTCTAAAATATTATAATTTGTGCTAAAAATTTTTTACACCAAATTTACATCTCATAATAAAGTTTGGTGGTGCACATTATTTTGATTGTTTAAGGTTGCAACCTTATACAAACCACACCGTTAAAGTTTAGACCCATCATAATTCGTTGCTCCTAAACCATGACCTAATACAATTTAATGAACTAATTACAACAATAAACATATGCAGTTCACCAGAAATCCAGAATGACAAAATAGAAAAGCATAAATATATTGCATGAGTATTGAGAAAAGCAAATAGTATCAACAAATTGACATTTAGAAATGGTAAATATTTTCTGCACAAGCTCCCAAAAGTTTATAAATCGGAAACTCCTGATTATGTCCTTAATTAATAAGGTCTCACAATTTCTGGTTGACATTTTACATGAACAACAAAAATAACCCACGTAAATGCCTAAACAACCCCATTAGATACCTCCTCAGGATATCATTATGACTCATGACTAAATCCTAAATATGCGGGAAAAAAAAGAAAGCCAAACCAATCTGACAAAAGACACTGAGAGAGGTCAGGTAATTTTATCCCATAACATCATTTATTTGTGCTAGAAAGATTTGGAACACTGCTGACCTTTGGGTTGGCCAGTGGGGGTGTTAGGCTCTTTCACCTAGAATCTGCTTTTTGAGCATCTGGAGGGTTGCCTTTAGTTCCCGAGATCGCTGCAGTGGCAGCTGCTGTCACTGCAGCAGTGGCAGCACCCACCTTAACTCCACCTGCAGCCTTGAGTGCACCTGCCACCTTTGCAAAGGCGGCCAAAGCCCCCACCATTGCAGCTCTCAAAGCAACCGTCGGTTTTACCTCCATCGCACTAGAAGTGACTCGAATGAGATCCAAACCAGTTCACTTGGAGGAAGAATCTATAGCAATAACAAAAAAAACAAAAGTAAATAAATAACGACAGCACTAGACTTTTAAATTTGAAGCTGCAGCTTATCATAGACAAACATGTCGCAGGTTTAATAATTAAAAAAGAAAGAGCTTAGGGTTCAAATCATGCAATAACTTTGCAGGTTTTAGAACATGTACGAGCTAAAATGCACTGCATGACAATGCAGTTAAGTACTAAGAACAGCAATGTAACATGGATATATATATCCCAATCTTGTTTATAGCATTTTCATGCTATGCTAAACCTGGTCAGTCCAAAGTAGTTGTTACTACTAGTCATTGAGCCCCAAAATAAGTGGTATGGAGCACAAGGTCACAAACTTTAGGTTCTTGGGTTTATCCCCTGAGATTGCCAAAACAGGGACAACAAACATTACCCAGATCAGAATACAATATTCATAAAGCAGAGTGGGCCCAGGTGACCAACTTCTTAGCTGTCTCCCCCTTTATAGTGGAAATTTAGTCCCCACGCAACAGAATCGATCATGACTCTCAGAAGTCCACAAGGAAATTGTTCAGTGCCTCCTTATAAGCAGCACCACCATTAATGACCAAGCCGGTCCAAGGGTTAAATGAAGAGTGCTTTCTAGTTTTCTGCTAATCTTGATACATTTTTCCTTCTCTATACAAATTAAAATTCAAATGAAACTTTTCCAATGCACCAATCTTGATAAACCAATTTTTATATATTTTCCTTTTCTGTATAATAATTCCTAATGAGGCAGGTGTCCAGGTCAAATGCTTAGTATAATAAAAAGAAATAAAAGAAACTACCATTTGTCGTGATAAATGGGGATTTACTTAAGTACCAACATGAAAAGGTAAAATTACTAGTGTGGTGATGTTTCACTGAGTAAAGGTTAAATAAACAGTATCACCATCTATTTCGTAGATGCAAATCAACCGATGGTCGATCCAAATTTTTTATTTGTCTATTATTTTTTATTAGGGTTAAATTTGGGAATTGAAGAATGGAAGGTCGAGATGGGACTTTTATTTTCTGTTATGGGCATGCTCAAGGGTTCTAGTTACTGTAGTAGGAGCTTGCCACATTCCTGTTTTCTAGAGTATTTAGGAAGTCCTCAAAATGTCACCTAGAGGACCTATTTTTATGGATCTAGTGGGAGGAAATTTCAAAAGATGAGGAAAGAGGAAGAGGGAGTATGTGACTTTTTTTTTCTTTTTTGAAGAGAACAGAATCCTATATATTAGGAACTATGGGGAAAAAAATAGGAGAGAAGAGAGAGAAAGTAAAGGAGATACATTTTCCTAGAAAGCAAGGAATTCAGCAAAGAGATGACTACTTGAGTCTAAGATAAATAGGATTTTGAAGTCCTGAACAGCGAAAGGTAAAGGAAAAGGAAAGTGCATGACTTGGAAGAGGAAAATGCTATTGGATATTACTCAATTTCCAAAATCACTTCATCACATGATCACAATGAATGGTGTACTTGTGTGAAGCTATCATCCAAGATAAGTCAATAATGAAACAATTATTGTTTCAATAGCTTCACATTTGATTTAGGTCTCTCTCCATTTATTATGGGCAAATATTTCTCAAAATACAAGAGACATCAAAGTTCCCATCACATTCCCACAGGTTTCAACTTATACATCTCACACAAGGCAATCAAAAGCTGTTCTTAGGTGTGACCCATACAATGAGGATATTAAAACTGAAATGAAGTATCCATCCTCTCAAGAAAGATATAGCCAAACTGAGCTACTCAAAAAGACACACGCTGAGCCATTGTCGCTTGCATAAAACATATCAAAAACTATATCAGTAGGTGTGCCGAAATGAGCCGTTGACAAGGTAGGAGTTTGAACTAAGTCGCAAAGCTATTATTTAGCGATGAACTGAGGTTCAACGCCACAACTTAAATAATGATCAAAAGCAGTCCGAGTTGCTCATTCTAAGCAAGCTTCTACAAACTTTTCAGCAACATGTTAAATCGAAGAGTAATTTTTATGAAACCAATGTTCAACTGTGGCATAAGTGTGAAAGCAACACTTTTAAACTGAAATCTATCCGTAATAAAAGGGCTGAAAAGAGGGCAGTTCATGGAACCGACACCGAAGGATATGCTCAAGTAACAGTTCAACTCGCAGGCGTGGAATTTTGATCAGGCAATTGTTATCTATTAACAGTTGCAAGAAAATAATGTGATTGTATGCAAAAGAACACATATTTTAAACAAGTCCTTGAACTCAATAGACTTTGTGAAAGGGAAGATCTTTGAAAGAACTCAACATAGATTATTCCTCATAGCTTTTCTATACCAGAAAAACACACTAAACAAATGTTATCAGCAGTGGGGTTTGAAAGGCAGTTCCTAAATACTTACCATATGCATCTTGGATTTGAGAACAGAAAATTCTCACCACACCACAAACTCTTGTTCTTCTATGTTCCTCATCAACCAACTAATTTGAAAGAAAAATAAAATTTCGTGGGTCTCAAAACCAATTTGAGTTTAATGGATGTAGGAATGGAATGTTCGAACCTTCTCAAGTAGAAATAGATGTTAGCACACACATACATACATCTAGCCTTCAAGCTCACCTTTTTATGGAACTGATCAAGGGTGGAGAGAGAGAGAGTGATTGAATCCTAGCCTTCAAAGTAGACAATCCAAGGGCTGAGAGAGGCCATCACAACATAGCCTATTCCATCACCATGCTTTGCCATCATTGGATAGTGAGGATTGATTAATCACCCTTAATCACCAAATGCCCATAAAATGCTACTCATCAAACCTATCATATTCCATCACCATTCATTTTTAATTTAACAACATCATAAAACATTAAGGTGCTTAAAGTGGGGCGTGAACCTATAAATTTGGTTCCTTAACCAACATGCTATAAGTTAACTTGTTCTATAAGTTACTATTAACTCCATTGATGATGTTGTATGACACAATGTGTCATAGGTTGTCCCCTAAATAAAACAAGTCTTAATCAAAAGTGTACTTTGCTAATCTAGTGTTGACAACCCTTGATGGACCAAAGGTCATGAACCAACAAATTGCTCAAAGCAAAGGCTTTCACAATGTTTTAAAACATGCACTTGATTCCATGGTCCTCCCAAGACCTTATTATGTTAATGTTCTTTAAAAAGATAATCAATGCCATATAAATATAAAGATATCATGCCAAGGTTGGCTCTAGGGGGGTTGAAACGCATTGGCCATTTGCGTGTCATTCCCCTATCTATAAATGGCCTCGATAGAAAAAATATATTTGCTAAAATAATTTTATGATATGGTATTGACTTTAATGGTCCAGATGACTTGTTTGTTTTAGATAGATTTTAATTCTGAACATGATGGATGTTGGGCAAATGGTACTCCACCGAGCTATTCCTATTGATCACAGATTGCTTCCTCAAATCAGCCCAACAAACGCTATGCGACACAGTCCGAGGCTGGTACACATTCTTGGTTTTGTCAATGCTTATCAATTGACCAAGTGATTTCCAAGATTTCGGTGGCTTACAAGCAGTCTTTTAAAATGCGACCGCATGGCCGGATATGCGGCCGCATCATGCGGGATGCGCTCGCATCTGCATCGCAAACTGGCGCATATGCGCTTTTGATAGATGCAGCCGCATATGCGTCGCATCAGGCCGCATCATGGCCTCATCCTGCATGATGGCCGCATCGCGTCGCATCTGTTTTCTACAAAAAAAATTATCGATTTTGCCCCTCGGGAAGGGGCAAAATGGTCTTTTTTGAATTTCCAAAGTTTAGGGAAACTGTTTGGGGGTTATTATACCCCCTAAACGAAGCTTTCCAGCCACTTTTGTGGTTTTTTTTGCAGCAAATCGAGGGGAAAAAAAATTTTGGCGGAAATTTTTTTTTCATCCAAATCTTCGATTTGGCGGTTGTTTGATACTTGGATGTTCATTTGATGCCTTTGATTGTTGATCTGGGGATATTATGGTGAATTTGTCATAAGAAATTGGGGGTTTCAGACGTCGTGAAGAAATCGAGCACTACTTCACAGAGTCGATGACTTTTTATTCCTTCTTGTACAATAATACTGTTATACTTATTTTTGGGGCAATGTCTTCTTCCCAATTTTCTAGTAACAAAGATCCGGCTTGGAAATATGCTAAACTAAAAAATCCGAACGATAGAAATTGTTGATTTGCTTGTTCTGTGGAAATACTTATATGGGAGGTATTTTTCGACAAAAAGAGCATTTAGCTGGAATTTCTGGGAATGTAAGAGCATGCCCACAAGCTACAGATGACATAAAAAAGGAGATTAGAGAATATTTGGATAGATTGAAAAAAGATAAAGAGAAAAAAAAAGAATGAATTACTTGATGATATGCAATTATTTGATGATGATGATATGTCGGAACTTGCTATGAGGCAAAGGAGTACTCATACTCCAACCTCAAGAAAGAGGTTTATAAATATTGGTGGTAGTGCTGAGAGAAGAACACCTCTCTCTAAGGGGCCAATGCATTCTTTTTTCACCCCTAGCCCCGAAATTGTGGTTCAGGAGAGAAAGAAAAAAACAAAACAAACCACAATTGAAAATAAATATAAGAAAGAACAAAGGAAGTCAGTATGTAAGTGGATTGCAAAGTGTGATTTACATAGCCGGCATTCCTTTTAATACTATAACTCTGGATAGTTTTGCATGTATGGTCTAGGCAATTGGGCAATATAGCCCAGGACTTATTCCGCCTTCACTACATGAGGTTAAGGAGCCCTTGTTGAAGGATGTTGTATCTGATGTGAATAAAATTTTGATTTCTCAGAGAGAAGGGTGGGAGAAATATGGGGCCACTATTATGTGTGACGGTTGGTCCGATGGGAAATCAAGGGCATTCATTAATTTTTTGGTTAACTGCCCAACAGGTACTTTTTTTGTTAAGTCTATTGATGCATCAGACAAGTCACATGATGGTACATACTTATGTGGCTTGATGGATGAGATTGTCGATTTTGTTGGGGCGTAAAATATGGTACAAATTATCACTGACAATGGTGCCAACTATGCTGCAGCTAGGCATTTCTTGACTTTGAAAAGGAAGCATATGTTTTGGACTCCTTGCGCAGCTCACTGTGTTAATATTATGCTTAAGGAAATGGGTACAACATCTTTATTTAGTGGGGTGATTTCAAGAGCTATGTTTGTTGTTGGATTTATGTACAATCACATCATAGTCCTAAACAAGATGAAGTCTTTTACAAAGAAGAGAGAATTAGCGAGACCGGGTATCACTAGATTTGCCACATCATTTCTCACTTTGCGAAGCCTAGCCAAGCAAATAAGTGCCTTGAGGACCATGTTTGCTTCAGAGCAAAAGAGTCAAAGTAAATGGTCAAAGCATAAGGATGGGAGAAAGGATTCTGAATACATCTTTTTGGAGTCAAACAATTCTTGCATTGGAGGTGGCTCGCCCTTTAGTGAGAGTGCTCCGATTGGTTGATGGTAATGCGAAGCTCGCCATGAGCTACATACATGAGGCAATGAGGGCAAGAATTGAAATAAAAGACGTTTTAAAGGATGATGAAAATATGCGCAAAGCTATACTTGAAATTATTGATAGGAGAAGCGATACACAGCTTCATAGGCACCTCCATTCAGCCGGTTATTTTCTAAACCCATCTATTCACTACAAGCACCCATCCATTGAATCAGATCGTGTAATAAATGGTGGGTTCTTAGACGTGTTGGAGAGGTTGGTGCCAGACAAAGATATCCAGGATGAGATCCAAAGCCATGAATTGATTAAGTTCAAGTTAGCCTTGGGAAACTTTGGGATAGATATTGTCACTCAAAAGAGGGACACTACAGATCCAGGTAAAGTCCAAAAGCCCAAAAATAATCTTACTTGTCTCTTACTTTATGTATAGTTCCATTGTTTATTTTATACCCTTAATTTTTAACTATATTCTAAATTATAAAATATTATACAGCTACATGGTGCGTATTATATGGAAACAAGACACCAAATCTACAACGT